>JAQZBX010046738.1:0-20682 GCA_029593785.1 Cabassous unicinctus | reverse complement strand
TATATATTTTTCTTGCTTCAGTGTTTGAGCAAGTACTTTCTAAGACAATGTTAAATAAGAGTGGTGATAGTGGGCATCCTTGTCTTGTTCCCGATCTCAGAGGGAAGGCTTTTAGTATTTCACCATTGAAGATGATGTTAGCTTTGGGTTTTTCATATATACCCTTTATCATATTCAGAAAGTTTGCTTCTATTCCTATCTTCTGTAGTGTTTTTATCAGGAAAGAGTGCTGTATTTTGTCGTATGCTTTTTCTGCATCTATAGAGATGACCACGTGATTTTTTTTCATCCTGTTTATGTGGTGTATTACATTTATTGATTTTCTTATGTTGAACCATCATTGCATATCCCAGATGAAACCCACTGGATCATGGTTTATAATTCTTTTGATATGTTGTTGAATGTGATTAGCAAGTATTTTGATGAGGATTTTAGCATCTAGGTTCATTAGAGATTGTTCTGTAATTTTCCTTTCTTGTGGCATCCGTGCTTGGCTTTAGTATTAGAGTAATGTTGGCATCATAGAATGAGTTAGGCAATGTTCCTTCTCCTTCTATTTTTTGGAAGAGCTTAAGCAAGATTGGCGTTAGTTCTTTCTGAAATGTTTAGTAGAATTCACCTGTGAAGCCATCTGGTCCTGGACTATTCTTAGATGGGAGGTTTTTGATGACTGAGTCTATCTCTTTACTTGTGCTTGTACTATTGAGTTCATCAATTTCTTCTTTTGTCAATGTAGGCTGCTTGTGAGTTTCTAGGGCTTTGTTAATTTTCTTTAAATTATCATTCTTGTTGGCATATAATTTTTCAAAATATCCTCTTATGATACTCTTTATTTCTCTGGTATCAGTACTGATAACCCCTTCCTCATACCTTATTTTGTGTATTTGCATCTACTTTCTCTTTTTCTTTGCTAGTCTGGGTAAGATTTTTTTAATTTTCTTGATCTTCTTGAATAACCAGATTTTGGTTTTGTTTATTTTTTCTAGTGCTTTCTTATTTTCTATTTTACTTAGTTCTTCTCTAAACTTTGTTATTTCCTTCTTCCTACTTTCTTTGGTGTTAGTTTGTTGTTGTTTTCCAAATTCCTCAAGGTGTGCAGTTAGGTCTTCAATTTTAGTTCTTTCTTTTTTTAAAAAATATATGCATTTATCACTACGAATTTCCCTCTCAGTACCGCTTTGGCTGCATCTCACAGGTTTTGATATGTTGTGTTATCATTTTATTTGTTTCAAGGTAGTTACTGATTTTTTTGTGATTTCCTCCTTGACCCACTGTTTGTCTAAAAGTGTGTTGTTTAGCTTCCGTATCTTTGTGCCTAATCTGGTTCTCTGGCCCTTACTGATTTCCAAATTCTTTCCATTATAGTCAGAGGAATTACTTTGTATAATCTCAATCTTTCTGAATTTATTGAGAGTTGTTCTGTGGCCTAGCATGTGGTCTATGTTGGAGTATGATCCATTTGCATTCAAGAAGAATGTTTATCCTGCTGTATTTGGGTGTAACATTCTGTATATGTCTATTAGGTCCAGCTCCTTTAATTTATTATTCAGTGTTCTGTTTCTTTATTGATTCTCTGACTAGATGTTCTGTCTAGTGGTGTTAATGGTGTATTAAAGTCCCCCACTATATTTGTAGAGGCATTTATGTCTCCTCTTAGTTTTCCTGTGTTTGCCTTATGTATTTTGAGGCACCCTAATTAGGTTCATAAATGTTTTTATTGTTCTTCTTGAAAGATTACCCCTTTTACTAATATATATTGTCCATCTTTATCTCTTTCAAAAGTTTTCCATTTAAATTCTATTTTGTCTGATATTAGGATAGCTACTCCCGCCCTTTTTTGGCTACTGTTTGCTTGTAAAAATTGTTTTCCAGCCATTCACTTTCAGCCTCCTTGAATCCCTGGGTCTAAGGTGGGTTTCTTGTAGATAACATATAGATGGTTCATTTTTCCTTAACCATTCTGCCAGTCTGTGTCCCTTGACTGGTGAGATTAGTCCATTAACGTTCACTGTTATTACTCTCAAGGAACTTCTCACATCAGCCATATTTTCTTTGGGTTTATGTATGTCATATGTTGTTTTCCTTTTTCTTTTTGTCTTTTTAGTTGTTCTTACACTATCCTACAACTATCTATCCCCTGTTTTTTCCTTTCAACCTATAGAACTTCCTTTAACATTTCTTGAAGTGCAGGTTTCTTATTGGCATACTCACTCAATTTCTGTTTATCTGTGAATATTTTTGAACTCTCCATCATTTTTGAATGCCAGCATTGTTGGATAGAGGATTTGTGGCTGGAAATTTTTTACTTTTAGTATCTTGACTATGTCATGCCACTGTATTCTTGTATCCATGGTTTCAGATGGGAAATCAGCACATAATCTTATTGAGCTTCCCTTGTATGTGGTGGTTCTCTTTTCTCTTGCTGTCTTGAGTATTTTATCTTTGTCTTGAGTATTGGACATTTTGACAAGTATATGTCTTGGAGTAGGCCTTTTGGGATTTATACCATTTGGGGTGTGCTTTGCTTCCTGGTCATATATATCCATCTCCCTCAATAGGGTTGGGAAATTTTCAGGCATTATTTCCTTCAACACTCCCTCTGATACCTTTCCCTTCTCTTCTCCCTCTGGGATGTCTATAATGTGTATGTTTGTGTGTTTTGTGTTGTTCTTTAAATCTCTAAGTCCCTGCTGGATTTTTTCTATCTTTTTATCTATCTGTTCTTTTATCTTTTCTATTGCAGATGTACTGTTTTCCACATCACTAATTCTTTTCTCTGCCTGTTCAAATCTCTTGTTATGTGATTCCAGCATCTTTTTGATTTCTTGGATTGTGCCATTCATCACCTTCATATCCATTATCTTTTTATGTATATTTACAATTTTCTTCAGTATGTTCTCCTAGTGTCTTCTTAATATCCTTAATCTCTCCCTTCACTTCATTAAGTTGGTCCATGATATTTGTTTGGACACCTTTGATTAGTTCTTTGATGTTCTGCTTCTCTTCTTGGTTTTTAGTTTGTTCACTGGACTGGTCCATGTCTTCCTGTTTCTCAGTATGGTTTTTAATTTTTTGTTGCCTTCTGGT
Source organism: Cabassous unicinctus (assembly GCA_029593785.1). Lineage (NCBI taxonomy): Eukaryota > Metazoa > Chordata > Mammalia > Cingulata > Chlamyphoridae > Cabassous > Cabassous unicinctus. The sequence goes on along the minus strand of JAQZBX010046738.1, from coordinate 17,595 downwards.
CATCATTTTATCTTGATGGGTTTATTCAGGTGATTAGCTTCTCTTTCTACTCTAGAGTTTTATTTAGCTTGTGGTTCTGTGTGTGTGTTAAGTTTTCTCTTTGACTCTTTGTGCTTCTTGTTCTATTTCCTTGCTGTTTTCTATGTTCCTTGAAGGAAAATGATTAGAGCCAAAGAAATCGAAAGAGGTAAGAAGGAAAAGGATAATAGTAATAATAATGAAAGTTAGAAGAAGGCCCACATAAGATTAAGCAAAATGAAAATTTAACTCATGTAGGCAGTGTAGAGTAATAGGGGGAAAAATTGGACTACCTACCATGGAATGGGAAAACAAATAGAGATTATATAGAATGATTTGAAAGACCAGAATGATGAGGAGAGGGAGGAAAAGTAAAGAAAGGGCTGAAAGGAAAAAGTTAATTAAAAAAAAAGAAAACAGAATAGACAAGATAAAAATTGAAACCAGTAAAGTTGAGGAGTAATTTAAAAAGGTGGAAGGTAAGAACCACAACAGAAAGCAGAAGATAGAAAGATGAAGGAAGGAAAAGAGATAGCATTGGTAGACAATATCAATATACACAGAAAATGGGAAATCAAGGAAGAAGTACAGCAAAGAAGAAACAAGCTAGTTTAAAAAAGGTGTGGGGAGTAAGAGGGAAGAAAAGCAAGAAACAAGCAAACAAACAAACAAAAAAACCCAAACACACAAGCAAACAGTCAAAGAAATCTAAGGAAGAACAGCATTCCTTCTTGGGCCCTTGTGGATCCTCTCAGTCTGCCTGTGTTCATCAATCAATTACTCTGCAGGCTTCCCTCTGCAGGTTTTGAGGTAGATTTTAGTGAGTAAACTAAGCTACTTTTTTTTAAGTAACTTTTTTGGGTGGGGGGAGGGAGGGAATAAGGGATCCAAAACAAGTTAGTACAGCAACAATAATGTCTATGTTTTCCTTGTCCTATGTTATCAGCTGGATGTTAGATATCCTGGTGAATCACTACTCTTAAAGGAGCTGGGAATCAAACTAGGGACCTCATATATTTAAGACAGAAATTCCTCCACTGAGCTAACTTACTAATTGGGTTGGTTAGCGCTTCAGAAAGCTATTTAGTCACTTTCCCTTGTGAAGATTTTAGTCTCCTGTGGCAACAGGATTCAGCAGGCTGTGTGAGGAGATCTCCCCTCCCCTCTCCTAGTCTGGTTGAGTTCCCTTTTGAAATTCAAATGAGACTCTCATGACTGAGTTCAACCCACTTAAGTGGTTTACAATCCTCTTCTTCCTGGTGCCACTTCAAGCTGGCTGGTGTGTTCCCCAAAGCTCTAAGGGATCCAGGCAACCAAACCCACAGAAAGGAAACCTCTCTCCACCCTTTGCTAGAACCCTTTCAATCTTGGAGAATGCTCCCTCTCGCTGGGTTGCTGGTGGGAGTCAGGACTCACCCTACCCCTTTGACCTGAGGGTGGGACTTAGCTATCCACATCTGCAATTTCCAGCTCAGGGCTAAAAACTTGTGGTTTTATCTTGAGCAATCTATCTCCCTATCTAGCTCCCTCCAGATCAATGTCCCAAAGGCTTTCGCTCTGTGGGCTCCCAGAAGAGCTCACTTGGGCAGGATCCTGTCCCCAGTCAGCTGTTTTCTGCGAGAGTGATGGTGAGTGTCCACTTAAACTGATGCCATCTTGTCTACCTCTGTCAGAATATACATCCTTGTAAAAGCTCATGGATCTTTCTCCAGGATAGACAATATGTTGTGTCACAAGACAGGTCTCAATAAATTTAAAAGATTAAAATTATTTAAAAAACACTTTCTCTGATCATAATGGAAGAAACCTGGAAATCAATAATGGACAGAAAAAGGGAAAATTCACAAATATATGAAGGTTAAACACACTATTAAATAATTAGAGTCAAAGAAGAATTTGCAAGAGGAATCAGTAAATATCTTGAGACAAATTAAAATGAGAATACTTCATATCAAAACTTATGAGATACAGCAAAAGCAGTGCTGAGAGGGAAATTTATAACCCTACAAAATTGTGCAGGACAAAGTGTAACCTACAATATAACCTATAGTGGATGGTTAGTAGCAATGCATCAATATGAGTTCATCAATTGTAACCAATGTACCATACTAATGAAGGATGTTGTTAATGTGGGAAAGTGTGTGTGGGGGGGTATAGGGCATATGGGAATCCCCTATTTTTTATATAACATTTATATAATCTAAAGCTTCTTTAAAAGAAAAAAAAAGGAAAAAAGAATTTGAGCCCCTCTTTTACAAAGAGAGAACTGATGTCTAGCAAGGAAAAGTGATTGCTAAATGTCAAAATGATTTGAGTGGCACTTGGCACCTGGTTCATCTTGTGCTCCTAAAGAAGGGTTTCTTCAAGGGAGATAATGTTGCAGCTTCTGGCTTTAATGACTAACTCCCACTAACTGTGTCACTGAGTTTTGTTACTGCTCTCTTCTTACAAATGTGGGTAAGCAGGGAATCACCATTATGTATTCATCTATTTTCTGTTTTATACACATAACCAATCTACCATTACCATTCCATTCCTCTGCTTAGGGATTTCATTGGCAAGTCTTAAGAAAGGATTATAGATAAAAGAACATGCCTGAAATATTAATTGTCTATTAGTACATATTGTTAATATCATATTTGGAAGAAATCCCATTAGTCAGTGGTACATTTGTGGAAGGGTGTGAAGTAGAGAAACAGAAAGAAAATGACTATTGTGGAATGAAGAAACAGGTTAAAATACATCAAATCCTTTTGATGCTATTTTCCTACCACTCCTAAAGTAGAAAGGCCAATGCATATCATCTTCCCAAGCTCTTATTTGAGTCATAAACCTCCTAAAATTATTTCCAATATTTGGTTAGTCAACCACTACTTGCACAATTAAGGTAGAAGAAGTGATACTGAGCAAAAGTGAGGTTCTTTGCCCAATGCATTTCAAAATGACCAATTCCTGAAACACTGATTTCAAAGATAGAAGAGTTTATTGCCAGCAAGTAGCAAGGAGAACAGATGGCCTAATGGCCTAAAATGAGTCCCTGATAGTTTTATAGTATCCAAAGACAGGCAGGTTTATGTTAATGAGTAATTGGGGTGGGGCTGGCTCAGTTTCCTTCATTAATAAACATTAAGGGGCTGTCTGGTGATCATAAGACTTAAAAGTTGTAAAACTGGATGGGGGCTTCAAAAGGGGGTCAGTCACAGGTTTTTACAACCACAAGATAAAGTTTATAAAGCTGTTCAATCATTATCAGTGATTAAGGCATCTGGGTTCTAGTTCAACAATTTTCAGTAATTCCACGTATGCATTTTTGTCTATTCTACAATATACTTAAATGTAAAAGGCATCTATATAATGATTCAGTAATCAAACTCATGTGTTAAGTTTTTACTTTCAATTATAAAAGAAGAGTATCAAATCAGTTCAATTTTAAGCCCATTTATATGGCTTAAAATTTTCCTACCTTTAGGTCACACCCACAAGGGCTAATAAAAGGGAACAATAAGGAAATCAAATCAGTCTTTAGACTCAGTAATATATGCTGCCATACAGAAAGGAGATGAATTAATTAGATGCCATGTTTCCATGTTCTGAATTAGTGGCAGTCCACTGATCCCCTGCAATTGTTTGGACTTTAATATTTTAATTTCAAACAGTATTCTGTAATTATATGGCTCATAAGAAACAATTCCAACACATTGTATGTTAATTGAGAAAATATGGGAGAGGAGGAAACCTTTAAAGCTATTTTTCTAAACAAACATTCTCCATAGGCTTTTTCTACTCTTATATTTTCACCTAACAAGTTTGTGTCTTCCTTAAAGAAATTCCAAATTGAAAATCTGAGGTGATCTTTGGCTTTACTCCCTTTCTAAAATATTTTAACACAGAATATTTTACAACACAGTTTTCAAAGCCAAGGATGTTCAGTAACTTTTAGCTTGTTCAATTATAATATACAATTAGGAATGCTCTTGAGTCTTCTGTGGCCCTTCAAATATATGGCCGTATTCATGTTTTTTCATCAATGTGATTCAGTGCTTTGGTCACCAGAAGAGTAGAACAAAGACGAGATAAAGTGGGCAAATATCAAGGAAATGTATTGATGAATGCTTTTTATATCCCTAAATAATTAATGTGCATTTCTTCATACATCCATAGCTTTCAGTAACCACAATCAATATATGTAGTTTTTAAAAAATTATAAAATATATATTCAGTGCACATATATAGCTGCAGTTAAATTTGTTTTGTTATGCTGGAATGACCTCCTGACTCACTTTGAAATCTCTTAGCCATAAAAACTCATTTTTATTTACCATTTTTCCCTTTTAGTCAGTCTTTTTCCAGATACATTGCTAGTTGGCTCTTGGTAATAGTCCCTTCATGCCAAGAAAGTTCATCTCCTGGAGTCATGTCTCACACAGGGTGAGTAGTGGAAGGAAGGTAGTGAATTTATATGCTGAGTTTGGTTTAGGGAGAGGCCACATTTAAGCAACAAGGAGGCTTTCAGGAGGTATCTCATAGGCAATATATAATATGAGGCTAAATTTCAATTTCACAAGCAAAGGTTTATAAGTACAATCAACAATATCAAGGGGCTGGCATAATGGTCCGTCTTCCTTCACTAGGCACTGCCCTTGTACTTGGGGGATGCTTGCCATCCTATTAGAAAACAGCAGAACTCAGGATGGGAATTCAATATTCTTTTGGTTATTGTGTGGGTCTCTATCCACCAAGAAAATGCAAAAGTGACTCTATTTCAATTACCACTATAAGAACCTTTCCAGCTGCCACCTTTTGTCTGTAGTATCCCTCTGAATATAATGCTGTTTAAACCAATCCCACTATTATACTGATATGAAAAAAAAAATGAGTTGCTTCACCTGTATAAAAAAGGAAGGTATAGCTTATCTAGTCTGATTTGACATGATATAACAGTTATAATGATATCAGTTAGATAATGAGATTATAAAAAGGCCCAAGTACTTTTAAACAAAGCCCCTTTTAAGTGGTCTTTTATTTACATTCCAACTTTCATAGACATTTCATAGAATTAGATATCCATTTTCATTATTGTTCAAGTAAATAAAAATTGAAACCTCAGTGCAGTACCACAATTCACCTACAGAAGGGCTAAAATGATGATATTACATTGCTCCAAAAGTAATTGTGGTTTTGCATTGTTGACATTTGCCATTTGATATTGGAATACATTCTTAAATAAATGTGGTTATGTTATACATCATTTTAATGTGCGTTTCTCACTTTATAATTTTTTGCTAATGAGTTACCTCTTGCTGTTTATTTTATATTTATTTTGGACTATGGAAATGATGTTAGAAAAAAAATTGTGTGCTTTTCTTATTTGAGTTCAAAATGGGTTGTAAAGCTCAGAGAAAACTCCAATATCAATAACACTTTTGGCCCAGGAACTGCTAATGAATGTACAGTGCAGTGGTGGTTCAAGAAGTTTTGCAAAGCACATGAGAGACTTGAAGATGAAGAGTGTAGTGGGCAGTCATCAAAAGTTGAACAGTGACCAACTGACAGCAATCATTGAAGCTGATCCTCTTACAGCTACACGAGAAGTTGCTGAAGACCTCAATGTCAAATATTCTATGCCCATTCTGCTTTTGAAACAAATCAGAAAAGTGAAAAACTTGATAAGTGGATGCCTCAAGAGCTGACCAAAACTTGTAAAAACCATCTATTTGAATTGTCATTTTTCTCTTATTCTGCACAACAACAATGAACCGTTTCTCAATTGGATTGTGATGTGCGATGAAAAGTGGATTTTATATGACAACTGGCAATGATCAGCTCAGTGGTTGTACTGAGAAGAAGCTCCAAAGCATTCCCTAAAGCCAAACTTGCACCAAAAAATGTCATGGTCACTGTTTGGTGGTTTGCTGCCCATTTGATCTACTACAGCTTTCTGAGTCTTGGTGAAGCCATAAAATCTGAGAAGTAGACTCAGCAAGTCGATGAGATGAACTGAAAATTGCATTGCCTGCAGCCTCCATTGGTCAACAGAAAAGGCCCAATTTTTCTCCATGACAATGCCTAACCACACATCACACAACCAAAGCTTCAAAAGTTGAACAAATTGGGCTAAGAAGTTTTGCCTCATCCACCATATTCACTTGACCTCTTGCTAACTGACTACCACTTCTTCAAGCATCTCAACAACGTTTTGCAGGGAAAATATTTCCACAATCAGCAGGATACAGAAAATGCTTTCCAAGAGTTCATAGAATCCCAAAGCATGGATTTTTATGCTACAGGAATAAATACACATATTTCTTGTTGGCAAAAATGTGTTGATAGTAATGGATGCTATTTTGGTTTAAAAATATGTATTTGAGCTTAGTTATAATGATTTGAAATTCATGATCCAAAACAGCAATTCCTTTTGCACTAACCTAATAATTAGAACAATAATTGGTGTGCATATGGAACTACTGTAGTTCTCACACATTAATAAGACAAGTGAGAATTATCTTCTCTATTTGGAAAGGTGTATGACCTTATCTACTATAGCTGGGCATATATATGACACAGAACACAAAAATTGTCTTCCTAGTTTTACATCCAAGACAAAAGGGAAAACATCCCCCAAAGGCATGTACAAAAATTTTCACAGTAACATTATTCACAAGACTATAAAACTGAAATCAAGTCAAATTTCTGTAAATACATTAACTCAGATTTGATGATTTTTTTAAGCATCAGATACAAAATATTTTAAGATTTGTAGGCTATAAAACCCCTGACACAAGCAATCAAGTAAGTCTGCACTTGCATCCCAACAACGAAATAATTGGGTTGACTGTGTTTCAATACATTTTCATGGGCTATAGTTCACTGATCCCAGCTCCTCATTAAATAATACCTTATGGTATGCTGTGCATTGAACTACTACACAGCAATGACAATGAATAAACTAACCCAACAAACAACATTGAGGAATCTCACAAATATAAGCTTTAGTGAAAGAAGCCAGATATAATTGCATGTAAACACTATTTCACTTTCACATGGTTAAAAACATACAAACTAATCTAGTACATTAGATATGAATTTGTAATGGAGTGTGTGGATGATTTCTGAGCTGTTTAATAAGTCTTGTTTTAAATCTGGGTTCAGAGAACAGGGATATATTCATGTCTGAAAATTGACTTCATGTGTACTAATTATATGATCATTTTCTAAAAGGTTTCCAAAAAAAAAAGGCTATTTATTATAGCAAATAGACGATTTCAATATGATTTTTTCCATCTCTAGTAATTTCTTATATACAATATATATCCAAATATCTATGTTAATTTAATATAGAACACAATTTTAATAGAGTACCTCAATCAATAATTATGCTTTATGTTATTTAAAATGCATGCTGCCTTGCTTGTAAACAAAAATGTCTTTATCAACAAATGGACATGCTCTCCATCAGTAAGGAGACATGTACTTTGGTATTAGTATCATGTAATGATACTAATAAAAAAGATACTAATAAAACTCTGTTTTATAACAGTCCATGACTCAGGGCAGGCAATGACTTTTGAAGAAGGTGCTCTTATATGTAGACACTAGTCTACAAAGTATTTTAATGACAGTCAGTTCACTAGAAAAGCTTTATACATGGAATTTTTCACATATGCTTTTCTTTGATGCCTAAATTCCCTCTAAAGACATTGATTTCAATTATAAGAGTGCCATTCTGAAGTACAACAGAAATCCCTTTGGAAGGCCAATTAAGTTATCCAATTTGTATTAATGATGTAGCTATGCAAGCTCAGGTTTTAATGGTGAGAACTGGAAGGAAGTTACTATATGATCTGTAGAGGCAGTCGCATTTAGGAAGCTTATTCTGGGACCTGCCTTAACATAGTGTACCCTGAGGAATTTGACACCCTAGAGAACCACCTGAAGAGAAAATGAGTTTAGAAAAGAATCAGAAGAAGGTAAGCATGGACAATTTCCTCTCCTCCTAATATGCACTAGAGAAATAGATAATGGTAATAAACAAATCTTGTGGTTACCTGGTCAACAATTATTAACAATTACTAATGTGGCTTGAGATTTGCCTCAATACTATTTTCACAGGAATATATTTAGTAATTAAGTATTGGGATCATCACACAAATAATGGCAATGAAATGGGAAAAGGCATTAAAATTGTCACCTAAATCACTTCTCTCAAAATTAAAAATATACTAGTTTCACTTATTTTTAGTCTGGTGAGTCTCCTGGCCTCACAGAAAGAAAGGTAAACAAGAAAAACAATAAAATCATGTTCCTTTTATTCCAACCTTGTGTTTTAAAAGAAACAGGAAAACATCTTTATTGTAGGAGTGCATAAAATAGTATATACATAATACATCTTATTATTTTTTTTACATTCAAATTTTACATGGACTGGTTTAGTAGTAATTAAATCAACTGCATCAAGACATAAATTTAACTTTTGTATATTATTTTGTTATATAAATCTAGAGTAAATGTCTAATGAATACATAGCAAAATGTGCTTGTTGATATATGGAAATGATTCACACATTAAAAATTATCACTCCAAATTTAAACAATACAGAGTGCATTCCCATAGGCTTCTAATTTGTTCACATTCAGGGGACACATTGTTCCTTATTTTCTATTTGCTTCCTGGAATTGTGCAATATAGTGGCCCTCCATGTCACTTACTCTTCACAACAATATTAATAATGTTTCAATTCTCAACAGAAATAAAGCATTCTATCTCCAACATGGCAACCATTCCTTTACACTTCTCTCTGCCCTGGATCACCTACCTTGGAATCCTTTATTGGTTTCAACATGCTACCTGGATGACTTGTCTGTTCACTAAGAAATCTAAGAATCTGTAGAACACTAATTTTTAATTTCCACACAAATAATTTCATGTAAACACACATTCACTTCCCATTACATTAACCAAGAGAATCTGTATTCAGGAACTTATTGAGAGTATCGGCTTCACAGTTCAGAAAACTCAATGTCTGTGAGACTCCAGTTGTTGCTATCTACATCTGTAAAATGAGGTTTTAGTGAAAACTTTGACTATATGAAATAGTATATGAATCATATGATAGTCTCTAGTGATACATTAGATAATATATGAAAAAAAGAGTTAAGATTAGTTTTGAACTTCAAAATGGTCTCTGTTAAAAATCAAGTACTTTTGTTCCTCAATTTCATTTCTAAGTTATTATTTTAAAGAAAAATCTGTAAATGATAACATATGTATGTATAATTTTATTCATCAGACTTGTTTATAATATAAAGAATTATATACTAACCATAGAAGGATTAAATAAATTAATAAACATCAGTTGAAGGGAATGGAATGGTTCTATTAATATTTTATATATAATTCTGTTTTTTACATCCTCATATTGGTTAAAAATTAAAAATCTGATAGCATATGAAAGAAAAAATGGTTATCGCTAAGCAGTATGATCATAGATGTTTCTTTTTAAAAACTTCTTGTATTGTCTCAATTAATTTAAAGGGAATGTGTGTGCATGTATACATATGCATACAATATAGAATTGAAACAAAATACCAATATTCAGATTAGTGAAGCAGCGATAATAAATGTTGGTTAATTAGAGATCATGTAGTTAATGTTCATCACCTACAATATCAGTGTAGAGAGAAAGAAAAAATAATGGTAAAATAAACTAAAATTATAAAAAGTATTTCTTTCTCAATTACCCAATCAAATGGGATATCAAAAAATTTTTTTTATTTTATCTTGTTAAATTTTTATTTTGGGGGGGAAGTAATGGGGATTGAACCCAGGACCTTGCACATGTGAAACAGGTTCTTAACCACTGAGCTACATCTGCTCCAGAATACCATATTTTAAACCATATGATTATAGATTTCACTTGTTCTGATAATCAAGAGTTGAACACCAAGGCACCAGGCACAGAGATATTTATATGATCTAAATCAGTTAAGGGGCAATGCCAAAATCCATGTGTATAAAGCTGCATCAAGACTTGTCACTAGTTTTGGATCAGGCAGTAATTGCTTGTTGTAGTGGTGTTTTATATTTTAGATTTCTTTAGACCATTTTTCCCTCTTTCCAGTAAAATCAGTTTTCATAAAATAAGGGTATGCAATTTTATAGAAAATTTCATTTTCATAACATACATCAGCATCCTTACATCTGCTTGTGAAAAGATACTGTGAGCTCTGGCAAACTAGAGCAGAGAGAGACACCCAGTAAACCACCCTCCATTTCTTGCCTCCTGTTACCTGAACTACCAGCCCTTTGGGAGTAGGTCTCACTAGTCTTCATCACCTCCCCTGAGCAAGAGCAACTTTCCCAGAGAAGCGTGGTTTGCCCTGACATATTTCTGTCTTTTACCTCAGTCTACTGCTCTTGGAGATCTTCCACCCTCTTCTCCAGCAACCCTGAGAGTTCCTGGTTCCCAAATCACAGAGCTTGTCCATCCCTGTGCCAGTGACACATGTGGTTGTTTATTGAAGCTGAGTAGGACCTGAGAGGTAATGGAGGGAACAAGGGAATATTTTATTCAGTTACCGGCTTCCTCCACCATTTTGACGATCTGGAGAAAGAATAAAAGGATATATTTATTACCTGCACTTCTCACTTAAATAAAGTTTGCTATTACAGGGTCTATTATTATAAAATTAGCAAAAAATTCTTGACCGAAGACTAGTCTTACCTGGAAATACTAACTGTAAGAACCATGATTTTCAACACTTACCACATTAATTGCTTTATCTATATGACAAGAAATAGCAAATATTCTGAGGAGTATACGGATTGGTGTAGAAATAATGTAATTTAACTTGGCTGAGGGTATGCTGCAAACTCTGTATACTGCTATAAAAATATAAGATATTATCATAATTTCATAGATTTACATTAAATTGTATACATTTAGTTGCCAGTTTACTTTTAGTAATCCTAGCATTATTATACACACACACACATATATATTTACATACACATATAAATGTGTGTGTGTGTGCTGATAACAGCTCAGGCTCCATGGCTCTAGGTGTTTCCTCGGTTGCCTACCTGGCCTACTGGCACCTGAGGCCTACAGCGCCTTTTGCTTTGTGGCTGGCCAAGGCCTGGGAGCACTCTGGGAGCAGGGCCTGTGTCTGTGCATGGTGGCCCAGCCCTGAAGCCTCCACCTCCTGCCTACCCTTCTTGCTAACCTGAGCCGGACTGCGGTAGTCCTACCCTCCTCCACCAAGTTCTCCCCACCCCTGAGGACAGCCCTGGAGGGCCCCATGCACCTTGGCCTCAGGCCAGCGAGTAGACCCCCAGACCACTACCCCATAGCCAAGAGTCTAATTGCACTAAGACTGCGGCCTTGGCTCGCGGGAGGTGAGCGTTACAAGCCCCGCCACCATGCATCGCTAAGTGCTGCTTGGGCGCTATTCTGTGACAGCCCTGCTGGCCCCAGGAACCACCTTAGCTCGGCTGGCAGCCTAGGTGCAGGTACAGGTGGCACCTGCGCCCTGAAGCTGGAGTGTCTGGCTTCCCTGTTCAGCAATGAGAGCCTCAAGTTTGGTGTCAGAAACCCGAAGACATGGCCCTGGAGGCTTCTTACTGCATTGTGGCCCTGGTAGACGGGTTGGCTCAGTGGTGCAACCTCTCTGCCCCTCGGACAAGGAGGTCTTCCCTGGCAACAGCACTGCTACCACTGGTGGCATAGAAGGCAGCCTGGCTATAGGCACAGGAGTTGTGCCCGGCCGACGACGGGACTGCCCTCGCCATGGCGAGCAGTCCTGCAGTCCAAGACTTCCTCCTCTTCTGGGCCACCAAGAACCAGGACATATGGATAGGCTTTTTGGCCCTGGAAGGGCTGGAGTTGGGCAAGGCCTGAAGACTGAAGAGCTGCCAGAACTGGCTGCCCTGGAAGCCCCGTCCTATCACCCCCAGCACTGCCTGCACCTGGAGCTTGAAGGGCAGTAATCCGCCTTGCACAGCTACATCCGAGAGCTGCGGCAGGAGGCCTGGCTTGGGATGCCAGTTTCCCACTGGAAGTGCTCAGTGGAAAACTGCAGGGAATCCCAAACCCTTGTCACCGCAGGATGCCCTTTTTGTCTCCAGGAATCTTTTGGAAGTGATGGTATTCCTGGCTGACACTGCAGCTTGATTTTCCCCATGAAACCTTAGTTCAGGACCAAAGAACTCCTGCAGCCCACCCAGGTAAGGCTGCAGGTGTATGGGCCCATGGGAAGAGCTGGGGTCCCAGAAGACAGTGAGCCTGGGAGTGGGTCTCCAGACAACAGGTCTGAAAGGAACCTGATTGCATGCTGGAAGGACGCCTGTGCCCCGTTGCCAATGTTTGCGTGCCACTGGACACCCCCTGCCACCCTGGGGTCTGGGACAATGGGTCAACGCCTGGACGGGAGTCCCCGAGGCCACCTATGCCCTGTGAATGGAGTTCTCCTTGCTGTGTGCCCCTCCACTCTCAGTACTCGGTGTGGAAGGTGTGCCCATGCCTGAACTCAGGTTGCTCCTCAACCAGTTTTTCAAGTTTTCCCTGAGGTCTAGGTATCACCATGAAACAGATAGAATCCACTCCGGCTCATCCCTATTCTCATGTCTTGCCACAAGCTGAGCAACGCCCCTGAGAGGATTTCCTCAGTTCCTTTATAAATGGACTAGTCCACAATGTTCAAAAAAAATCTGAATTAGAATTTAGCATGCAATTTTACCAATGCTTTGCTAATCTTGAATTCAAAGGAAGGAAGGACACTATGTCTCCATGGTAGAAGTGACAAAAAAATTTTGCAACTAGCTTCAGTTTGCCTCATCTACCATGAGTGAGATGTAGCACCCTGAAATTTCACATTTCCAGATTCTTTTTTATTAGCTTTTAGCTTACGTAAGTAAATATCTAGGTCTGTGTGTGAATTTTTATTATTTTTCACACACATTCACACAACAAAGGACACTGATTGAAGAGATACTTAAAAATCACATTATCAAGGGAAGAGTGGAAGGAAATTTATATCAGTCAAGTCAGTGAAGGTATGTTTAGCTAGGGTTCTTGCTGAGTTAGCCAATTCAAACCAGGAACCAAGAGAGTAGACTAAGATGTAGCATGCTTGGAGAATTACATGGGGGCTGTTGGGGTGGATTTGGCGGATATAAACTTACACTTTTAGTACTTTTCAATTTAGAAAAAAAATATATAAATGGCAAGCAAATTGTTTTTTGGACAGAAACAGAGCACTGCTATAAGCAACAATAACAGAAAAAATATGTGCACATGAAACCATTTCAACAGGATTCCTTAGCCTTTACTCATTATTGTAACCTGGGCCCCTTAGCCTGACTTCCTTCTATGGCTTCCCTGTTATCTGTGTCCCTAATGGTCAGCCTACCTTAGCCCCAACTAGCCCTACTGAGCTAATGGAAACTCCCAAGTCCATGCACGTGCACTCCTTGCTAACTGTGACTGAAAGTAACCTAATGAGGTCTGCCCTGTTAAAACTCAATATGATAAAGAAGCCTTTTTCTGATTATGCCACACATAAGTCAGAATAATGTCCATCTGTGCATGTTCCCCATTTATGCACCTAAACTGTAATCCTCCCCTCTCCTGATCAGATGTTTAATAAACAACCAATCAGGATATGTCAACCCATATTTCATGACTGTCCCCCTCCCTCCCATTGTTCCCATCCTATAAATCTTCCCTAAGTTTTCAACTTAGGGAGACAGTTTTCAACTTAGGGAGACAGATTTGAGCCTCGCCTCCTGTCTCCTTGCTTGTCAACCTCATAATAAACTCTTTCTTACCTAAAAATCCTGGTATCACGACATTGACATTTGTGCACATCAGGCAATGAGCACACTTGTTTGGTAACATACACAGCTGGCTTTTTTTTGTTAGTTTGATGGACTTTTTTTGGTAAGAATTACCCTTGCATGCATGAACTCTGTTAGTTGAAACAACCCCAAAGTCTCTTTATTTCATCTCTTCAATCGACCACCAAACTTACTACATCAAAATGTTTTAACAAAAATATGATGCAAGTCGGTTTTCTAGGAGTTTCAGTATATTTAAAAATTAACCAAACCTGATTTTATAATAAAAAGCATTTACAATGTTGGAGAGTGACCCACAAGGTAACAAAATAAATGTAACTCAAGAGTATGCTAAGCATAATGGATGCTATACATTCATAAAATCATTAGTATATTGCACATGGTTGGGGAAAGGCAATCACACATGCTTAATTTAAAAAGTGGAATTTAAGCTAACCATTGAAGAAGTGTCAGATTTCTAAATGGAGAGGTGAAGGAGACTGTTTCAGAAAAAGGAAAAACAGGATGAACAATGACAGGGAGATTAAAGTCATTAAGTCAAGGGTCTAATGAATTTCATTAGACATCTCCTTGAACTGGAGGAGGACGGTATAAATTCAGGATACCTGAAGACCATAATATTAAAATCAATTCTGTCCCCTTGCTGTCATTGATCAATTGGAAATATGAGTAAAGAATTAAAAGTTCAATCTTTGCTAAAGTTATTGCAGCTTTCACAAGGGAAAACACAGACTCAGAAATCTAATTAATATTATGTATACATAATAAAGCAGAGTAAAGGCAGAGGGTTTAGGGATTAAACTCCCAACAGCCATTAGAATAAAATAAAATGTGATTGGTCTGTTGTTCACCTATCAGAGGCATGGCGAGAAAGACTTACTCATCTAAGGCAAGTTTCTGAGTTTTCACAATTAAAGAATAGGGGGAAAACCTGTGTGTGTGTGTGTGTGTGTGTGTGTGTGTGTGTGTGTGTGAAATATAAAGAATCAAGTATTCAGGAATATTTAAGTGAATCATTTTATGTCAACTTACTCCATTAAATGAATTGTGAAACCTTATTTGACAGACCTTATTTGTATAGAGAACATATAGATTTTACTTATTTATTTATATTTTAACCAAGTTTTGTAAGTCATTATATTTACCACTGTGCAAGTGGTATTATTTTCCTCAGTAGTTTAATTTATTCTAGTTTTAATACACATAACAATTGAGGTATCACATTACAAGAACCAATATGTGTAAATATGTGTAAATTCAAGTCCATATGGACCACTTTCCATAATATTTAATTAGAGAAAGAATTAAATTCAGACCAAAGTCCACATTCTAATTTTCATATACTAACAGAGACACAAAACACAGACATACACCTAAATACATGCACATATACAAGAAACAGAATACTACATAGCGACAAAATATTTATTGTTACTCTTCCCATTGTCATTTTAAATGGAAAAGTCCATATAAAATACAAAGACATGCAAAGGTATGTGTTAATATCAGTGGTCCCCACTTCCTGGTAGCACATCTGTTTGGTTTCTCAGGGGACTTTGTCAGTTAAGTCATAAAATGGGTTATAAATACTGTTTAAAAGAAATGAGGACCTGTGATAGAAAAAGTCAATAAACTATGTCTCATATGTCAGGCAACACTAAAGACACCATACACCAAAAGCAGTAATATAATGATTTAATTTATTTACTTACATGCAATATGAGTAACTCAGTGATAGGTTCTTTGTTGCTGAAACTTTAAAAATCCATCATGTTTTTTGCAGAATGGAATAAATTTATCCAGGTTTTTGTCCATTTCAGTGTTTATTTTCAAACCTGTGATGTTTTGTGCTATTATATTCTGGTCTTTTCTATCTAACTTCTGTGTTTCTTTGACATCATTTTGATCTGGAGTAAGCTTTCAGCTCAGTCAAATCTACTGTAAGTGATAAGACAAGATGTTGAGACATCATATATCTCATGAATGACATCTAAATTTAGAATAAAATATTTCCAAGTCTTCTCTAAAACTTTTTTGATTTTTCAATGAGAAAACACATCTTTAAAACTGACACTTGTCTGGGTATTTTCTGAGGATAAAGAAGAAATTTTACAGAAACAAATAACATTCTGCTTTACAGAAATTAGAGTGTGGATGTCCAGATAGTTAACTATGGATCTCCTATTTTCTTGATCATTTTTGCAAGACCTCTGAGCAAGTGAAAAGAAGAATGGACAGAGAAATTTGCTCCTCCTTGATTGAATTCATTTTCGTGGGAGTAACTGCTAACTCTGAGATCAAAGAGACCCTATTCACCATACTTCTAGTTGTTTATCTCATAAATATTCTGGCAAACCTTGGAATGATCATTTTAATTAGATTGGATTCCCAACTTCACACACTGATGTACTCCATGCTCATGGCTGGAATTTACCTGGTGGTAATGGTGAATGCTCTGACACATATGACATTAGCATTCTGCTTATGATTCTGTGGGTCAAAGGAGATTAATCACTTCCTGTGATGTCCCTCCTCTTCTACTGCTATCTTGCTCAGAAGCACAGGTCAATGAATTAATGATATTTACCCTTTTAAGCTTCATTGAACTGACCACCATTTCAGGAATTCTAGTGTCTTATTGTTATATCATTCTATCAGTTTTAAAGATCCATTCAGCTGAGGGGATATTCAAAGCTTTCTCTACCTGCACATCCCACTTAACTTTTGTTGCTATTTTTCAAGGAACTCTTCTCTTCATGTATTTCTGGCCCAGTTCTTCCTAAACCTTAGATGAAGACAAAATAACCCAATTGTTTTACACTCATGTGATTCCCATGTTAAATCCTCTAATTTATAGTCTAAGAAACAAAGATGTGCAAGGGGCCTTGCAAAGAGTGAAAAATAGAAGGTGGTTTTAAATATATATATATATAAGTATATATGTATGTTTATATATATATACATATATGTGTGTGTGTGTGTGTGTATAGCTCTGGTTGCTGTTAAAATCAGTATAGGTTAAAATCAAGAGGTAATACATGAGGAAAAAAAATTTGTCTCAAATACTCATTTTTTAAAAATGTGTGAAATTCTAATCGTATCAGCATTTGACCTTCCCTAAATGGAAATGTTGCATGAAAAATCCTGAATTAATATACACTACTTCCTATTTGTCAAAAATTTAGCTCGCCCTTTTTGTCATGTTAAATTTTTATTTGTTCTACTTTTAGTTATGTACTATTTCAGTCATTCTAAGATGCACTGAGTGTTTGTTAAATATCTTTTTTACATTTAGGTACTTAGTATTCAATTTCAGGGTGAATCCAGTAATTTTACACTAAGGAATATTACAATCTAGTAAAAGTATCTAACATTAATTAATAAGTATCCAAATAATTATCAAAACCTGTAAACCATCATAAAATAAAAAGACTGTGTGCTATACATCCAAAGAAACATCTCAAGTTGGTATGTAGAGAATGAAGGCGTCTATGAATGGAGAAATTTTGTCTCAGATATGAAGGATGAGTAAAGGTGCAATATGGGTATAAGAATGGATTATAGTCAGATGAATGACAGAGAGGAAATGAGGAATACATAGTAATGCCTTTTTAGATGAAATGAAGTTCAGCTTGCTTAGCTAATAAAGGAAAAAGGGAAGGGCCTCAGGAAAATACACCCTTGAATGGTAATTCTTAATTCCTCCATCATTTCCTCCAGAAA
>JAQZBX010046737.1:0-20691 GCA_029593785.1 Cabassous unicinctus | reverse complement strand
AACAAAAACAAAAAAAAAAAATAGAAATAATCAACAAAACCAATGATATTTCTTCAAAAGCTCAACAAAATTGATAAACCCTTAGCTTGACTGACAAAGAAAAAAAAAACCAGAGAGAAGCTGCAAATAAAATCAGAAATTAGAGAAAGTTCATTACTACTAATTCCATAGGAATAAGAGATACCATAAGAAGATAATATAAACAACTGTATCAAATTATTATTTATTTATTTATTTATTTATTTATTTTTATTTGTAAAATGATATATAATACATATGCATATATGTGCATTTGTTTACATAAATGTTATTTGTTATATATATATATATGTATACATTTTATAAAGGTGAACTGTATCAAATTAGACAACATAAATGAAATGCACAAATTCCTTAGAAAAACATGAACAAATCACAGAGACCCTATAAGAAATAGAGACCTCCCCAAACCAATCACAAGTAATGACATTGAAGCCATCATCAAAAACCTCCCCAAAATGAAAAGCTCAGTACCAGCTGGCTTCAAAGTGGAATTCTACCAATCATTCAAAGAAGGTTTAATACCAATCTTGCTCAAACATTTCCAAAAATTTTGAACAGGATTGCATGCTAACAAATACATTATATGTATCCAACATCATCCTAATACCAAAACGAGATAAAAATCCCATGAAAAAGGAAATTACAGACCAATTACTCTAATGAATAGAGATGAAGGAATCCTTAACAAAATGTTTGCTAACTGAATACAACATCACATTGAAACAATTATACAGCATTATCAAAAGGGTTTTATTCCAGTCATGCAAGGGTGGATCAACATAAGAAAATCAATATAGTACACTGTGTTAATAGATTGAGGAGGAAAAATCATATGATCATTTCAATTGATGCAGAAAAGGAATTTGACAAAATCCAGCATCCTTTCTTGATAAAAATACTCAGAAAGATAGGAATAGAAGGAAATTTTCTCAACAAGATAAAGTGCACATGTGGAAAACTCACAGCTAATGTACTCAATTGTGAAAAACTGAAATCTTTCCCACTGATATCAGGAACAAGAAAAAGATGCTCACTCTTTCCACTGTCATTCATTATTGTGCTTGAAGTTCTAGTTAGAGAAATTCGGCAAGAAAAAGAAATAAAAAGCATCCAAATAGGGAAAGAACAAGTAAAACTTCTGGTTTTCATTGATGACTTGACCTATAGATAGAAAACCCTGAAAATTTCACAACAGTGCTACTGGAGGTAATAAATGAGCACTGCAATGTGACAGGATGCAAGATTAATACACAAAAGTCAATCAAACATGTTTGTGTACACTAGTTACGAGCAATCTGAGGACTAAGTCAGGAAAAAATTCCATTTACACTAGTTACTAAAAAATCAAGTATATAGGAATAAACTTAACCAAGGACATAAAGGACTTCTATTCAGAAAACTACAAAACTTTGCTGAAAAACCAAAGAAGGTCTAAATAAATAGAAGGACATTCTGCATTCATGGACTAGAAGACCAAATATTAAGATGTCAAATTTACACAAATTGATTTTCAGATTCAACACAATCCCAATAAAACTTCCAAAAGCCCCCCCCCCTTTTTTTTTGCATAAATGGAAACATCAATGTCAACTTTGTTTGGAATTAAAAGGGACCTGAATAGGCAAGCTTGCCTTAAAAAAGAAAATAGAACTTGGAGGGTTTTCATGTCCTCACTCTAAGCACATTACTTATCTACAGTGGTAAAAACAGCATGGTGCTGGCCTGAAGAGACACATGTTCACCAACTGGAAATGAATTGAGAGTTCAGAAATAGACCCCCACATTTATATTCAAGTGGCTTTTGACAAGGCTGTTAAGCCCTCCCAGATGGGCCAGAAAAATCTATTCAACAAATGGTGCTGGGAGAACTGGATATCCATATGCAATAGAAAGAAAGAGGACTTCTATTTCACACCTTATACAAAAATTAACTCAAAATGGATCAAAGACCTAAACATAAAAGTTAGAAACATACAAATCTTAGAAGAATGTGTAGGGAAACATCTTCAAGATATCATGATATGTGGTGGCTTCTTAAACCTTACACCCAAAGTACAAGTAATGGAAAAAAATAGAGAATTGGGTCCTCCTCAAAACTACACACTTTTGCACTTCAAATGACTTTTGCAGGAAGGTAAAAAGGCAAACTACCCAACGGAAAAAAAATTGTCCCTGCTGGCGGCCGTGCGCGGTGACAACAAGGTGCGGTAATCCTTAAAGCCATCTTCTGAGTATACAGCATGGGCAATGGTAGACGGTGGTTCAAATGTGAAAGCCTGCAATTTTTACAGCAAGAAAACCTAAACGATAGTCTTGCCTCGTTCGCATTAGGGTGAATGAATAGAAGAGTATCATATTTTCCCTATGAAAGATGCATAGTTCTATCCTCTTCCTCTTGACTAATATTTAGTCCTTAACTGGTAGGATTTGGTTTAAGGTTTCAATGCTAGCCTTAAGATTTTAGCACCTTTTCTTATTATAGACAATATGCTATTAGGGAATATAAGATGATAAATGATTTTCTTAATAATTGAAAGTTATTTGGCACTACATGAATTGAACAAGCTTTCCCTATTTTCAAAACCAAAACATTTTAACTTTGTTTCAGTTCTTTTAAAAAAATCTGAAAAGTTCATGATCAAGAATGCCACACTAATGAAAGATGTTTATATGGGATGTTATGGGAGGTGTGGGAGGTGGGGAACATGGGAATCCCTGTAATTTCTGTGTAATATTTAAGTAATCTAAGCACCTTTTTAAAAAATATATATATATTTACATATATATATATATAATAACATTTATGTAAGAAAATGCACATATATGCATATATATTTATATATCATTTTACCAATATTGGTTTGTATTCTGAAAAATTTGATTTTTACCCACAATAAAAATAAAAAAATAAAAAATAAAAAAAGAATGCATTATGGTCGCTTTTACCATTAGTAAATGGATCTGTTCTAACCAAACTCTCAAAGTAATAACTTTTGAGAGACCCTATCATTTCCCTTCTGATTAACAATGATGGTTAAAGTCACTTTTCGATGAATTTTTTTCCTCATCAGCCTGGATACTCTTCTTGGAAGAAGGGTTGGGAGGTAGTCACTTGTGCCACTGTAACGAACCCTACTTTGTGAACTACCTTTCACTGGATGTCTGGTTTCTCTCAGTGTGGTATCTGGATACTTCATGTAAACAATCAGTTCATGTGACTTTGTTCCAAAACTCACTGATAAGGAAAAGGATTTCTCTCCCTTTAAAAAAAAAAAAAATTAACTCTAAGGCAACTTTCCATTTATTTACCTATCTTGGAGTTAAAAATTGATTAAAAAATGGATATTCTAACCTGGTAGAATATGTCTGAACTTGAAGTTTGGATGTCACAAAGGCCTTTAATTCCTTCTTAATGAACTGAGTCTGGTACAATACACGAAATCCATCAAATCTCTAGCAAAATATCACAAATCTGATAAGGCGATGGGCCTTATCCAGTAGGACATTGTTCAGTGAAAATTCATTCAAGTTTTTTTAGAACACTTGGTTTTTAGACAGGACTTGGAATTCTAAAAAGGATATCAGAGGCCTTATCTTTTTACTTTGCAGGAAGATGAGGAAACCCTTTTTTTCTTGAGAGAGTTGGCAAAGGCTGCAGTTGCCAGAGTCCTGTGGTATAATCAGTTATTTTAATTGTAATACATCAAATTTTTGGAGAAATTGGGCTGGCATAGTAGGAAATGGAATTTAATTGTAAGGGTATTTCCTCTCAATATTATAGGGATACTTTGTGATTTAATGGAAACAAACTAGTTCACATAAGAAGTATCATTGCTTTGGTTTTATTTTTAATTTCATTAATCTACATGTAGATAATCACTTTGTGAAGGGTTTATGTTGCATGCAAAAATTAAGATACCAGCTAACAGTTAAATGCATTGTTTTTATAATTTGTTGGCTATAGTCTAGTTACTAATGATTTTAAGTGCTTTTACAGAATGTTCTTTTTTTAAAATTTTTGTTTCTGGAAGTTGATATACATTGCAGAATTACAATGAGCATAAAAAACAATATTTATATTTATTCATGAGACATTATTGTATCAGAACATACCAGTAAAGCATCTTCATGAATAAGTTGAATTATTCATTGAGACACATAATTGCCTCCCAGGATTACAAAAATGAAATTATTTCAAAAACAGTACAAAATAACTGAGGAGGCAGTTGAGTTTTAGTGACCCTCACCTCTCCATTTCTTCATCTCCCCTTTCCTTGATCTCTGCCCTTATTTAGGGGATAACTTTCTCTTACAGTTGATTTTCATGAATAACAGTCTGTAGCAGCAGAGACATCAGTGAACTCAGTATCCATCAGCTGTTGCCTTCTTCTGGCCCTTTATCTCCTCTACCCTATTAGCTATTTCCCTTGTTTATTAATTTTCTCCTTTTATCTTTTCTGCTCCTCTTTTTTAACCAGCATATTCTAATCCCAACACCTGCCCCCAACTTCTCTAGGTACCCATTTCTCTCAAAGACTTCTTAGAAAGGAAAGAAAACCACCTTCAAATCCATGAAGCTTTGAATCTGGTATTTCTCACTTTTCAAAGCATATCTTCTGACCCATCCTTCAAAATATAAATATAGAATGTACAAGGGAGTTGGGTGGATAGGCCTGTTAGTGAAAAAGCTTCATGCTTGGATCCTTGTTATAGTGGAGATTACAAGGGTCTGCAAGGCAGGTCATATTTGCCTTTGTTATGTTTTCCAATTGCCCCACGCCCCAATTTAAATATTTCTTATTTTGTTTATTTTAAGTCAATAATATTCAGAGACGTTGTTTATGGTTGTATAATGAAGTAATGTACACATTTTGGTTTGTGCATTTTATGTAACTGTTGTGCAATTTCTTCCTGTTTGCTGTGTGCAACCTTTGGATATTTTCCAAATTGTGCTCAAGTAGGTGCGGGTGTGATGGTGGATAAGAAGAGGGTGGTAGAGAAAATGGAGGCAGCTCAGCGGAAGGATTGCAGAGGGAGGATGCAGAGTAAACATCTGCCCTGACCCCTGTGATCAGAAACTCCGCCCTTGATCAGATGTTTAATACAAAAATTGGATTTCATTCAGATTTGAAGGCAATGCCTATCTCTGATAGCTGGCAGAATCAAAGAAAGCTGGAGTGTGACCCCTGTCCCTCAGAAAAGAACATGGCCAACCTGCACCCTTGGAGAAAGTCTTTAACAGATTAAAAACCCGCAACTACCTATCTTGGCTATGTGTTGCATTGGTCCTGGATAAGAACAATGAATTTTGCCTTTTAGATCTTGGTTGAATTTGAAGACGTATGTAGTTATTTTCAGACTACAGCTGCAGAAAATCCATCTTGTGACTGTTGTGTAATATAAACCTAATCCTCCACAGATTCATATTTACCCTAAAAAAAAAAAAGTTGTGCTTTAACAATAAAGCATTGTATGTTAATAGGGAAAATAAAACCTTTTTTTAATAGATGGGGAAAATAGGAACAATTTGCCATTAAGACTTCAGTTCTTTCAATGTTTTTAATATTAGATTTGGGAGAATTCATTAACATTAAATAAAGTTGATATAAATTCTTTTTGCTTAATCTAACATTTACAACTAAGGTACAATTTTTTAACAACAAACTGGCATCTTGATGTATATAGATTTGGAATCATTCTTTGTCCTTAGCTTTTTATTTAAATTAATATAAGACCAGGATAGATCACATATTTTTATTTTACTTTTAAATATATCTTTTCAATATACTATTATATCTTGCTCCTAGTCCTCTAGAATGATTTTGGTTAAAAAAAAATAGCTGTTTATTCATGGTAGCATATCAGTCATTTATGAATGTTAAAAATACTGTGTGTTGTATGACAAAGTGGGGAAGGAGTTCTGATTCTGATTAGCAGTTTACTGAGAAGGTGAAAAAATGTGAACTTTATACTTCAAAAGGAGGTTTTAGTTTTATGAGGTGCTGGTTTGTGTTTGTTGTTTATTTTTATTTCATCACCACCTGGGAGGTGTATACACTTGTTTCCCATTAGTAAAGACTTACAGGAAAGTTTTTATTTATTTATTTTTTTAAGTTGCATCCTGACTTACTTTGGTGGGAAATGAGATATATTACTAGTTTTCCCTTTGAGATAATATAATCCAAACTCTCAGATGTCAGGATGATGAATAATAAAGCAACTTGTTATATATTGTGTTTGTAAGGGTTCTCTAAAGCATAATTAACATACTTTGTGTAAATTGCAAAAGCAGAAACTATAATGTTTGAGTAGTAATGTGTTCGATTAAAATTCTCTGTGAAGTGTTAAAAATATGGTGATACATGGGAAAATACAACTAATATAACCTATTGACTATAGGTTATGGTAATATTTTAATATTCTTACATCAGGTACAAAGATAGTACTATATCAATATTACTATAGTAAATATTATAGGCATATGTAAAGGACCCACTCAAATGCCTAAATTATCAATGAGTATAATGTAACAGAGTATGAAAAATCATTAATATGGTTGCAGACTACAAATTGCAAGTCTTTAAGAAACTACCATTTGTTGAATTTCGGTGTAGAATTAACCACAGAATAATGATGGCTATCTGAAAGTGCTATTAAAATATTCTTTTCATTTTGTAACCATATTTTTGTAAACATTCCTTTTGTGTGATACCGCATTTTATTCTTATCCTTCAATGAAAAAATCATGTTGCAAAGTTTGGAAGAAAAAAATGATTTAGAATCTAGCTCTGTTCTATTAATCCAGACATTAAAGAAGTTTTTCAAAATGCAAAAGGGGATTTTTCCTTCCAAATATTTGGCTTCTTATCTCCACTCTCCAAATTTCCTGGCTGAATTTTATAATTATGTTGACATTCTGTAGGTTTAAGTAGATTTCTATTTTTGAGCCTTCATTTTCAATATTTCCTTGAAGATTCTTAGCCCCTCCCAAACTTTGGTCCTTTCTAGATGGGCAGTCATAAATGAAAGATTTCAGAAAAACTAAAAATTGTCTCCTTTTCTAATAATGTCTTTAGAAGCATAAAAATTGGCATGCTGAATGCATCCTAACTTTATTGTTACACCCCATGTTGGAGGATCTATTCAAACCACTTTTGGTGAATAAGTCTCACTCTGTGCCAAATCTCTTTTTTAAAACTTCTTTACCTTTTATAATCAATTCTTGAAAGTTACCTGCACTTGTTCATTTATTTTTAGTTTAGTAGCTGCTGGTCAAATATTGGTTTTTAATTTTTCAGTTAATTCCAATCTGCATATGAATTTCCTCAATGCCATAATTTTAATTCAAAATTTTATAGTTTTGATTTTTATATTAAGTCATTGTACTATATCATTTGTTCATGGTGAGAGGTAAGAGTGAAATTAATTTTTAGCCCCTGTGAATTTCCAACTGTCCAAGCACCATTAACTGAAAAGGACATAATATTGAAAGTATACCACCACGTTACCTCTGTTATATATTGTGTTACTGAGTGTACTTGTACCTGTGACCTTTATTCTGTTGCATTGGTTTCTTTCTTTCTTTACTCACACCACATATATTCAAAAGAATGTAATAAAAATTAAGTTTTGGAGAAATCATGATTTAAATTGAAAAAAAATATTTTTTGACTCGATATGATTCAAGGAAACCACATGGAAATAGTAAAGCTTTTGATATGGATTTTTTGATGGAAAATCCTTCTTTACAAAAGGATAGATAATTCTGAATGGAAACAATTCTTTTCAGGATGCCATATATTAACTAAATATTGGGTACCATTAATTTAATGGATAGATTTATGATTTTAGGAGGGTTAAATATTGAGTGAAACCTTTGCCTTACAATCTAGTTATCCACTGAAGAGGTGAAGGTAAATGATAGTTTTTTTGTATGATTGTTTTATGAATGGAGAGAAATTTGTACTTTTTAGGGAAACAATAATGATGGAATTAGAATCAATATATTTCAGAAATCAGACCCAATCACAATTCAAGTTTTTTATGGTAACCTCAAGGAAATGAGTAAATATCAATGGATATTTGATTACTTTGTTCAACAAAGCTTCAAAACAAATTTAATCAATACTCTTCAGGGTACCCTAGCTATGTATTGAAAATTGGATAAGGAAAATCTATTATATTCAAAATCACATTTGGGTTTCAATGAATATTATTCAAAGTCTCAGTGTATACACCCCACAATATTAGAGATTTAAGTTTCTCTCACCTTTTTTCCATCTTACAATCAATCACTATCCTGGTAGGAAATGCAGGATCATAGCAGATATATACACAGTTTAAAAATAAAGCCTCATTTGCATTATCCAAAGTATTCTTGTCCCTTCTGTCATGGCCCTCTCTGCTCTATCTTTATAAGTGAGGAGAATAGAGTATTAGTTCATTAATAGCAGACAGGGTCAGGTGACGTTTTTAACCAATAGAATGTGATCAAATAAATGAGCTAATGAGTGTGGGTTTACATATGAGAACATCTGAGAACTTCTCTATAACATCTTTTCATTCTTCCATAAGAACCAGTAACAACCCTTAGGCAGTCTGTTCCAAAGCCTAGGCATAGAAAATGGATCATATGTGGACAGAGAATTTGGGCATCAAATGAGCAACAAAGTCATAACCAACACAAAACTGACATGTGACATAAGTGGGAAATGTTTGTTGCTTTCAGCACTGACTGTAAGATTTTTTGTTTACTGCAAACTAAAATAGTCTTAGCTTGCTAATATTATATCTAATTGTTTTACAAAGATGTTTTACCTACTTATGAACACACACAAGCAGTATTTCCTTAAATTATTTCCTTCACATATTCACCAATAATTGGTGAATCTAGATATATTTTTTATAACCTATTGAATATGTGGCATTACCATGTGGATGTTCTTTTATTTAAAAACAAAAACAAAAACAAAGATGCAGAGTACACTGCCATGTGTAAAACATGACTTTGCACTTCCTCTGCTTCAGAATGGTTTTTTAGTCCTTAAAAGTTAAATTTTTTTAACTTTTAAAATTGAAGTTTATCATTCATACATGAACACCCATAAACAATAAGTTTATAATAAAAGCTGTAAACTTATAAAACAAACATGCATATTGTCATACAGGACTCCCATACATTACCTCACCATCAACACCTTGAATAATTGTGAAACAGTTATTACAAACTATGAAAAAGCATCATCAAAACATTACTGCTAACTACAACCAATGTTTAAACCCATGTGGTTATTAACACCCTGTATTAGTATTGCATACTTGTTATAGTTCATGAGAGAATGTTCTCATATTTGTTCAGTTAACCAATGTCCATATTCTACTGCAGGATTAATTGTGTTATACAGTTTCATGCTTTACACAATCCATTCAAAGTGTACACTCAGTGCTTCTCATATTCATCAAAGAATTGTGCTGTCACCATCTCAATTTTAGAATGTTTTCGTTACTCTAAAATGAAAAATCTTATAACTCCTTGTCCCATAGAATTGATATATCTTATTTGCCATTGCTGCAAAAATATTACAATATTACTCTTAACTATCATCAAGAAGTTGCATTAGATGTATTTTTCCCACGTATCACCATATCCTCAGCACTTTGTAAAAGAACGTTCTTATACTGTTAACTACAATCTTCACCCACCACCGAAATCACTATGTTGTACAGTCCCTACATTATTCTCTAGCTACCTTTCAATTGAAATATTACTTCCACTTACGACCCCTTTCAGCCACAATCACATTTATAAATTATCAGTGTTAGTTATACTCACTATAATGTATAACAATCAACTCTATTAATTTCCACACATTTAAAATAAAATATCAAAAATTCTATGTACAATAAGTATCAGCTTCCATTCTCAGCCTACACTCCATTTCCTAATATCCTATACTCTAGAGTTTACTGCCATGAGTTTATTAATCAATTTAGTTCATATTAGTAAGACCATACAATATTTGTCCTTTTGTGTCTGAATTATTTCAATCAACATAATATCCTCAAGCTTCATCCATGTTGTCATATGCCTCCTAATTTCATTTTTCTTACAGTTGAAAAGTATTCCATTGTATGTGTATACCACATTTTCTTTATGTATTTACCATTTGATGGACACTTGGGTTGTTTCCATCTTTTAGCAATTGTGAATAATACTGCTATGAACATCGGTGTGCAAATGTCGGTTTGTATCCTTGCTTTCAGTTCTTCTGAATATATTCCTAGTAACTGGATTACTGGATCATAAGACAGTTATATTTTTAGTTTGTTGGGAAACCACCAAGTGTCTTTCACAAATGCTGCACCCTTCTACTTTCCCCCCAACTGTGAATGAGTGTTTCTCTTTCTCTACATACTCTCCAGCACTTGTAATTTTCTATTTTTGTTATAATGACCATTATATGTGTGTGAAATCATATATCAGTGTAGTTTTGATCTGCGCTTCCCTAATAGCTAATAATGTTTTACATTTTTTTCGTGTGATTTTTGGCTATTTGTATTTTTTCTTTGGAGAAATGGCTCTTCAAGTTTTTACCCATTTTTAATTGGATTTTGTCTTTTTTATAATTGGGTTGTATGATCTCTTTATATAACATTGATATCAAACCCTTATCAGATTTGTAGTTACCAAGTATTTTCTACCATTGAGAAGGCTCACTTTTCACTTTCTTGACAAAATCTTTTGAAGCACAAAAGTGTTTAAAAATGAGAAGGTCCCATTCATCTATTTTTTTCTTACTTTGCTCATGCTTTGGGTGTAAGTTTTAAGAAACCACCACTTAAGACAAGATTCCTATATTTTCACTGTATTTTTTCCTAGGGGTTTTATGGATGTAGGTTTGAAATTTAAGTCTTTGATAATTTTGAGTTAGTTTACATATAAGGTGTGAGACACAGGTCTCCCTTCTTTCTTTTGGACGTGGATATCTGGTTCTCCCACACCATTTGTTGAAGAGACTGTTCTGGCCCACTTGGTTGGCCTGACATCCTAGTCAAAATTCACTTCCCCATAAATTTGAGAATCTATGTTTGAACACTCAATTCTATTCCATTGGTCCATATATCTATCTTTAGGCCAGCACCATGTGGTTTTTATCACTGTAGCTAAGTACCATGCTTTAAATTCAGGAGGTGAGAATCCTCAAACATTGCTTTTTTTAAAGATATTTTTGGTATTTGGGACCTATTACCCTTCCAAATAACTGATAACTGGCCTTTCCAATTTTGTACAAAAAAGACTGTTAGAAGTTTTAATGGGATTGTGCATAATCTGTAGGTAAATTTGAGTAGAATTGACATCTTTATAATATTTAGTCTTCCAATCCACGTTCATAGATATCCTTCCATTTATTTTGGTATTCTTTGGTTTATTTAAGCTATGTTTTATAGTTTTCTGGATACACATCTTTTAGGTTCTTGGTTAACTTTATTCTTAAATATTATATTATTTTAGTCTCTAGTTAAATGGGATTTTTTTCCTGACTCCCTTCTCAGATTTCTCATTAGTATTGTATAGAAGTGAAACTGATTTTTACATATTAATCTTGTATGCAGACAATTTGCTGAACTTGTCTATTAATTCTAGTAGCTTTGTTGTGGATTTTTCATGATTTTCTAGATATAGGACCATGTCATCAGTCAATAGTGAAAGTTTACTTCTTTCTTTCTTATTTGGATGCCTTCCATTTCTCTTTCTTGCCTAATTGCTCTATCTAGAGCTTCTAGCACCATATCAAATAACAGTGGTGAGAGTGGGCATCCTTGTTTCATTCCTGATAGCAGGAACACTTTCTGTCTTTCTCCATTAAGTATAATGTTAGCTGTTGGATTTTTCATATATGCACTATAATATGTTGAGAAAATATTCTTCTCTTCCCAACTTTTGGGGTGTTTTTTATCAAAAAAAGATGTTGAATTTTGTTGCAGGCTTTCTCCACAGCAATCAAGATGATCACATCATTTTTATTCCTTAGTTTAGTAAAGTGATGTATTACAATGATTGATTTTCTTGCATACCTCCAATAAAAGCCACTTGATCATGATGTATAATTGTTTTAATGTGCTTTTGGATTTGATTAATAAGTATTTTGTTGAGGAATTTTTGCATCTATATTCATTAGAGAAAATGGTTTATAATTTTCTTTTTTCATGTTATCTTTATCGGGTTTTTGTATTAGGCTCATGTTGGATGCATAGAATGAGTTCTGCTATGTTTCTGCCTGTTCTATTTTTTGGAAGATTTTGAGCAAGATTGGTAATAGATCTTCTTTGAATGATTGGCAGAATTCACTTGTGAAGCCATCTGGTCCTGAGCTTTTCATCTTAGGTAGGTTTTGATGACTATTTCTAACTCCTTAGTTGTGATAGGTTTGCTGAAGTCTATTTCTTCTAGCATCAGATAAACCATACATACAAACCATGATCACTGAAAGAAGGAAATAGATAAATAGATAAATAAGACCTCCTCAAAATTAAACACTTTTAACTTCAAAAGACTTTCTCAAAAAGATAAAAAGGCAGGCTACACAATGGGAGAAAATATTTGGAAACCACATATCTGACAAGGATATGTTATCCATATTATATAAAGAGATCATACAACTCAATAATAAATAGACAAGTGACCTAATTAAAAAATATCTAAAGACTTGAATAGACATTTTTTTCAAAGAGGAAATAAAAATGAACAAAAAGCATGTGAAAAGATGTTCAATATCATAGCTATTAGGGAAATGTGGATCAAAATTACAATGAGATATTTCATACCTTGTTGAATGGCCATTGTTTTAAAAATCAGAAAAGTACAGGTCCTGGAGAAGATTTGAAGAAAGAGGAACACTCGTTCACTGTTGGTCAGAATGTAGAATGGTGTTGCCTTTATGGAAGAGAGTTTGGCAGTTACTTATAGACCTGGCTTGTAATCCAGCAATCTTGCTACTAAGAATATATTCAGATGAACTAAAAGCAAGGGTGCAAACTCATATTTGTGCACCAATATTCATAGTAGAATTATTCACAGTAGCTTAAAGATGGAAACAACCCAAGTGTCCATTAACTGTTGAATGGGTTAAAATGTGGTATATACATATGATGGAATACTATTCAGCTTTAAGAATAAATGAATTGGTTAAATATAAGACAGCAGAAATAAACCTTGAAGACATTATATTGAGTGAAATAAACCAGACACCAAAGGAGAAATATTGTATGGTACCACTAATATGAAATTTAAAAAATTTAGTAAACTTATGGAGTTAAAATCTAGAGTATTGGTTACTAGGCGATAGAATCAAGGTTGTGAAGGGGTAGCTGATGTTTAAAAATGTAGAAAGTTTTAATAAGGTTGACTTTAAAGGTGCGCAACTATAGAATAGATGGTAGGACATTATAGTGAGTAATTTATAAATGTGATTGTGGCTGAAAGGGTAGGCTAAGGATATAAATGTCAGTTGAAAGAAAGGTAGAGATAAACTAGATCCTTATAACACAGTGAACTCGGTGGTAGATAAAGATTGTGATTAATAGTACATATACAAAAATAATCTTTTATGAAGTAGAATAAATGTTCATCTGTATTACAAGGTATTAGGAATATGGTCATACTTTGGAAAATGCAACTAATATAACTTACAGATTATAGTTGTAATATTTTAATATACTTGCATTAGTGGCATAGAAGGTACTATATCAATGCCAAGAGTTAACAATAGGGGAGTATACACATTATGTCATTTTTCTTTTTGCAGTGATGAGTGTTCTAGAAATGACCACACACGTCTGTGATGAAACCAAGCCACTGAGTGTCCACTTTGGATAGATTATTTGAAGTATGGGATTGCATAACACAGAAAACTCTATGGTGGATGATGAACTGTGGTTAACTGTACAAATATGAGAACATTCTCTCAAGAACTACAACAAATGTATAATACATGGTGTTACTAGTAGGGTAGCTTGAGACCTTAGAAATCCAACCTTACTTCTATGGCCAACTGATTTTTGACAAGGGGGTAAAGACCACTCAATTGTTATAGAAATGTTTCTTCAACAAATAGTGCCATGAAAATGGCATCACCATTTACAGAAAAAAAGAAATATTCTTACCTAGACTTTATAAGAATATTAAGTCAAATGGATCAAAAAACTAAACATAAGAGCCAGAAATATCAAACTCCTCTGAGAAGAAAATGTAAGGAAGCATCTCCAGGACATTGGTTAGGCAATGGTTTCTTTGACTTTATATCTAAAGCATAAGTAACAAAAGAAAAAAAATAGATAAATGAGACCTTGTCAAAATTTAAAAATTTTTCTGCCTCAAATGATTTATCCTGAAAATAAAATGACAACCTGCACAATAAGAAAAAATATTTGGAAACCACATATCTGACAAAGATTAATATCCAGAATCTATAAAGAGATCCTATAACTTAACAAAAAGAGAAAAACTGGGGGATGGATGTGGCTCAAATGTTTGAGCGTCTGTCTCCCATATGGAGGGACCTGGGTTCAATCCCTGGGACTGCCCAGTAAAAATTTAAAAAATTTAAAAAAGAGAAAAAACCCAATCAAAAATTGGCAAAAGCCTTGAGCCAACATCTCTCTAAAGAAAACATACAAATGGCCAGAAAGCATGTGAAGACATGCACAACATCATAAGCCATCAGGTAAATACAAATTAAAACCACAGTGAGATACCATTTCAGATCCATTAGAACAATGACCATTAAAAAAACAAACCAGAAAATAACAAGTGGTAGAGAAATACAAATACTCAATTATTGCTGGTGGGGATGTAAAATGGTACAGCTGCTGTAGAACACAATTAGGCAGTTCCTCAGAAAGCTAAGTGTAGAATTACTATATGACATGGCAATCCTACTATTTCTTATATACCCCAAATAATTGAAAACAAGGGCTGGAACAGATATTTCCAACCTCATGTTCATAGCAACATTATTCATAATTTCCAAAAGATTGACAACCTAAGTGTCCGTCAATTGATGAATAAGTAAAGAAAATATGGTATATACATGCAATGGAATATTATTCAGCTATAAGAAGCAATGAACTCCTGATACACGTGACAACAGGGATGATCATGGAAGACATCATGGTGAATGAAATAAGCCAAATACAAAAGGACAAATATTGTTTGATCTCATTGATTTGAACACCTAGAATAAACAAACTCATAGACAGAATCTAGTATATAGTTTATTAGGCAATGAGGTGGGGATAGAGAAGGTGACATTAAGGCTTAAAATGACAAGGTACTTATCTGGAATGATGGGAAATGTTTTGGTAATAGATTGGTGGTGACACTAACATAACATTGTGAAAGTAATTATCAGCACTGAAATACATATCTAAATTTGATTAAAAGAGGAAATGTTAGACTGTATGTATGGTAACAGAATAAAAATGTTTAAAAACCCATGGAACTAAACTAAACAGTAAACTCTAAATTAAACCATGGACTACAGTATTAATACAGTTAATACTACAATTATAAAAATGTGCTATCATCAATTGTAACAAATGTTCTATTGGAATGTAAGACATTAATATTAGGGTGGCATATGGGGAGCCTGTATTTTATGCATGATTGTTCTGTAAACACACTTCTTTAATAAAGAAAAGAAAACTAATAGTTAAAAAATCCTAAAAAAAATTTACTAATGTAAAAAATTGAATTTCACATCATTGAGTATTTTAGAGAACCACATAAGAATGAAAGTTTCCCAAAACTTAAAGACTTTTCTGATAGAATTGTTGGTAATATTAATAAATTAATAACTATTTATTATAAATAATAGACATATTTACAATATAAATTAATAATTATTAATTTTTAATAATTTTTAATAATTTCAACAATAATTATAGATAATAATTAATTAATTATTTTGGTAATATAATGAGTTATATCATATTTGGATGATGTGCAACACTCTGTGAACAAATTTCCAGATGAAACTTTATGTCTAAAATCATGCATGTGTAAATGATCCACTCAAATGCCTAGAAACATCAATGGATTTAAATACAATGGAATATGAAAAGTTCATTCTATGGTTGCAGATCATAAATGAAAGGCTTTAAGAAACCACTATTTGTGAACTTTGGTTTAGAATCCCAAAAGAGTAACAGTTGTTTTCTGAAAGTGCTATTAATATACTCCTTTCCTTTTGTATGCATATTTTTGTAAATATTTCTTTAGTGTGAAGCCAAATTTTCTTCATAATCTTCAACTAAAAAATCATGTTGCAAAAGTTTGAAAGAAAAAAATTATTTGAGAATTCAGATGTGTTCTATTAATCAAGACATTAAAGAAGTTTTCAAAACGTAAAAGAGGATTTCTGCTTTAAAATATTTGACTGTTTAAAACTTCATGGCTGAATTTTATAATTATATTGATATCCTGGAGTGGTGAGTAGACTTCTACTTTTGAGCCTTCATTTCCAAGATTTCCTTGGAGCTTCTTAGCCTTTCCCAAATTATACTTCTTTCCAGATTGGCAGTCATTAATGAGAATTTCAGAATAACTTTCAGTTTTCTTCTTTACTAAAACTGTCTTTTGAGGGGTAAAATTTGATGGTCTAAATGCAACCTAAGTTTATTACTCACACCCCATGTGCGAGGGTCTATTTAATCCAGTTTTGGTGAACAAGTCTCATTGTGCTAAACCTCTTTCTTTTATCTTTACCTTTAAAAATCTAATCTTGAAGTATCTTTAAAAAAAATAAGAGTATATTAATAAAATAAAATAAAATCTATTGAATGTTGCCTTTAGCTACTATTCAATTATTGGTTTTTAATTTCTTTAGTTAATTTTAAAGTGCATATGAATTTCCTTAATGCCATAATTTTAGTCCAAAATCTTCAGAAAATGCATTTTACTAAGGGTAACACAATTTTGTGGATTTTCTATATGTAAATAAATTACTTGTACAATCTGACACAAAATTAAAAATATATTGAATCTCCTGAAAATTGGAAAACATTATTGAATATTTCTTTAAATGTAACAAAAAAATTAAAATTTTTTTCAAATAAACACCACTACAAATTTAATTAATCTCAAGTGTATAAGGAAGGATCCATACCAAGCAGCAATTGCACAAAAGCTAGCCTCTTGAGTTTGACCTTGACAGTTAACCAGGGCTCATGAGAGGTGTAACTCATACGTGTCCATTCTAAAGAAAAAACATGTTTATACAGAATCCAGAAGTAGAATGATTATTAAAAGTGTAACTCAGAAGGTACTTCATGAATTTTATTGGTGAAGGAAGTGGCAGGATCATGAATTTTGTTAATCATTTAAATATTTCAAAAGATATATTCATATTAGGAAAGATCACTCATTTCACCTTTCAGGTTATATTTGTATATTATATTTGATTTATTTCTTAGATATTACCAATAAATAATTCTCTGAAACAGCACTGCTATGCCTCAAGATAATTTGCATACTTAATTATAACTTCCCAATATGACATATTTTTGCTTATAAGGTAGGCTGGATTTTGTCTGACTTAAATGTTATTCATGTTTTAAAATGTTACCTGAAGATCTGTCTGTGAAAACACCGTTTGACTGAAAAGACTGGAAATATTTTGATACCAAAATTCCTTGAAATTGAAGTATTGGAAGAAAAAAGAATGAAGTATTTCTAGAGCTAGATTCTAAATTAGAGCTAAGAAATTTATAGGCAGACAAAAGTTATGAGAGAATTGCTTGGAACTCTATCAGTGTAAATAAAAATAGTCATTACAGCATCCAATAAATGTAAAAATTTCCAATGTACTTTTTACAATGAACAATTTCTGATATTTATTTGTTTGATTTTACAAAGCAGCATTGCTATATGCTGATCATTTTAATATGATACAGTTTATCACTTTTTAATAATAGACAGGGAATTAGCAACCCCCTCTGTATGTTATTGTCCACACATTAAAATTGCTAAGTAAATACTTTCTAAATATCCAAGAAGTTATAGAAAAAATAGGAGGAAAACCCTGAACTCTCTTTTGTGGCCAAATATATTCATTTAACCATAATGATAAATTTTGAAGACGATGGATGGTAAATTTAACATAGTGAAACTTGAGAATTCCTAGACTGAAGAGAAAGATGCAGTATGAAGACATGGAAGATAAGAACTATACTTTAATGATGAAGTGTTAATGCATGATTCTGATAAAGTAAATATTAAAAAAACAAACACAATTGTTGCAAGTGTGGATCAATTCAGTAATATGCACCACTGGTGAATTTTATCATCTTAACCACTTAGTAATATTTTGGCAGTTAATAAAATTATCTGCCTAATGTAATGAAAAATGAGGATATTACAAGAAAAGACATATACTAGGAAGGATATTATAGAAATCAATTCGGACAAAATATTTACAATACAAAAGAAATTCACCAGGATATAACCAACATAAACAAGTCAACATTATTATTATTATTTAAAATTGTTGTTAAAATTGTAAATATCTTTGTACAGACAAAGGGATTATATATAAATAAAATAGTAATCAAATACAAATTCTATATTTTTACATTTATAGTCTTTAATTCTAGGTTCCCCATAAATGAAAATTAAATAATGCTAAAAATCCTCTTTGTTATAACTAGTTTTATCATTAAAATAATAATATGAAATGAGATATCTTTAAGCTTCTAAATGATTCAGGAAAGTAAAATTAAGTAAGTTAAAGTTAGCACAGTTATTTATGAATGAAGAGATTACTGCAACTTAAAAAAGGATATATTTGAGAAAACTGGGCAACAGGTTAACCCTTCATTAAATATAGGAATTCATGCCTGATGGTGAGAGGATGCTTTGTGGAGGAGTAATGACAGGTGGAATGCTTTTCTCAGATACTGTATGCAGATGAGGAGGTTGACTAGAATGATAGCAAAGGAACTTTGGATTCACTCTGCAATGGAGAAAATGGAATTATTGGATTCTTAATCAAATGTAATTGATATGGAAATTGTTATAGAGGCAGAAAGAAAGGACTCATCTGCATTTCTTATTAAGAAACTAAAAGAAAGTGGTCTTATTTGGAATAAAACCATTCTCAGAAGATCTTCGGAACTATTAATTAACTTTATTACAGAAAAATTTTCTAGGTCTTTCTGCCATAGATGGGGAGACATCAGAAGTCATTCTAATTCCCTGGTACAGGAAGAGAATCATTATCTGCTGTGCAGTGTTTGAACACATTGACAGATATAGATGCTTTCTTAGAGAACATGTCTGACATCATTTGATATTATAGAAAATAAGAAAATAACTGCATGTGTTCAGGCAGAATTTTAAAGTGTATTTAAATAAATATTGGAAATGTGACTGAATGATTGAAGGGTTGCTGGACCTTGATCTCACATTAAATCCATTTATATGCCTAGATTATTTTATCCTATGAATTCTGAATATTACGGGCCCAAGATGAAAATGGAAATATGTGCATTGATTGATTTTTAAAGACTGCCATTTGTTGATTTCCTATATCTTGATTTCCAGGTTAGATGCCTTTCCTTGATGCCAAAGTTTGCATATTGTTTGGTGATATTGTGAATTTACTTTATTTTATTTTTGTGTAATCTTAAAATTTTATACTTTGACTGCCAGGGAGGCTGTAGCATGTAAGTAGATATGAGCAAATTTACCATCATCACACAATTCATCCTCATGGATATCTCAAGCTCCTGGGAGCTGCAAGTTGTGCAAGGTATGCTGTTCTCAGTGATTTATCTGGGAGCATTGACTGGGAATCTTCTAACTATTATTGTCATAGTGAACAACCCACAACTACACTCTCCAATGTATTTCTTTATAGGCACTAATGTATTTCTTTATAGGCAATTTATCTTTGATAGATCTTTGCTCCATTTCAGTTACTGTTCCCAGAGCAGTTGTGAATAATCTGTCAGGTAACAAATCAATTTCTATCACAGCATGTGCTGTTCAAATTTTCCTGTTTATCCTCTTTGGAACCACAGGTTCCAAATCACTATAATTTGGGATCATGAGGTCCTATGATCGCTATATTGCCATTTGCCACCCTCTGCACTATGGACTCATCATCACCCCACATCTGTGCACACAGGCAGCTGGGGGCTCGTGGCAAGTGGGTTGGTCAATTCTGCCAACCACACAGGCACCATATTCAGAGTTCCCTTTAAAGGGTCGAATGTGATCCATCAATATTTCTGTGATATACCTCAAATTTTGAGGATCTCATCTTCAAATGTTCAGTTTTCTGAGTTTGCCATCCTAGCTATAGGTGTAGGTCTGTGCTTATTATGTTCTGCCTTATTGTTTACATCATATAAAAATATATTTTCAATGGTGCTTAGGATGCATTCTGTGGAAGTCCATAATAAAGCTTTATCCACCTGCACTCCACAGTTGGCAGTTCTACTTATGTTGAATGTAACCTATTAATATTTCTGTGATGTACCTCAAATTTTGAGGATCTCATCTTCAGGTATTTGGTTTTCTGAGTTTTTGGCCCTAACTATAAGTGTATGAACGGGCTTAATATGTTCTGCTTTACTGTTTGTTTGTTT
>JAQZBX010046736.1:0-20685 GCA_029593785.1 Cabassous unicinctus | reverse complement strand
TCGCTGTGTGCTCTCTGTGTCTGCTTGTCTTCTCTTCTCATCTTCTCTTTAGGAAGCACCAGGAACTGATCCTAGGACCTCTGATGTGGGAGAGAGGCACCCAGTTGCTTGAGCCACCTCAGCTCCCTGGTTTGTTGTGTCTCTCCTCTTTGTCTCTTTTTGTTGTGCCAGCTCTCCGCTCAGGCCAGCTCTCCGCTCAGGCCAGCTCTCCACTCAGGCCAGCTCTCCGTGCGAGCCAGCTCACCTTCACCAGGAGGCTCCGGGAAATGAACCTGGGACCTCCCATATGGTAGACGGGAGCCCAATCACTTGAGCCACATCCGCTTCCCTATATTCCCTTTCAAGACATTTGCTTAATGTACATATTATGTTTAATAACCATATTGACAGTTCTTTAGATGTTAACTCTATTGGTTTTACAGTTGCCATTTCTTTCTATATCATGTTGTCTCCCTTTTAAAAAATATTGATTTGCTTTTTAGTGTCCTAAATATTTCCTCAGTAAGTTCTATCAGTACCATACTTAGTCCTCAAATATAAGTAAACTAGCATTTCCCAGATAATGACTGTCATTCTGAAATGAGTTTGGGAAACACAAGGTTAAACAAAATCAAGCATGTCTCTTTATTGCAAGCTTCTCAGCATCTGTACTATGCAATTATAAATTGTGAACCTCTAAGAGGGGCATGTACCATTTCCCAAATTTGATATCACTCCATTTCTTTTGGTATTTAGTGTTATAGAGAGCAACTATTATTCTAATTCAAATTCCCTCCCCTTAGTAACTTCTTTGCCTAGATTTTGTTTCCTTATTACTGAAATGAAAATGCCAACAAGGCATGTTTAACATATGTCTCTTTTATTTTTCCTGGTACTGTGAGTATCAGAGAGAGTTTAGTGCATGAAACAAAAATCACTCTAGATATTTTAAACAGAAAGGATTTAATAGGAATGAGGTGCTTGTGAAATTAGAAGAAATGGAGGAAGACGCTCTAGATTAGGCTTCCAAAGGGAAGTGCTTCTGATCTCCCACTGGTGTTAGTAATTTTATCAGATTGCCTCACTGATAAAAGGCACAGGGTCAAAAGAAGTGTGGATAAATGACATAAAGGAAAGAACACTGGCTTAAAGGGTGGGAGCTAAGGGTCCTTAGCTAGCAGAGTGTCCTCAGGCCCAATCGTTGGAACTTCTCCCTTAGTTTCCCTAGCAGTGAAATGGGGGTGATAATACTTGCCCGGCCTGCCAGGTGAGTTACTGTCCATGCCAAATGTGAATGTGTCCAAGTATGGACAACCACACAGTGCAATGTATTAATTATAGTACTAGTTAACAGAACAGGTGGAACTGGGTTGTGACAGTGATAAGACTCAGTAGTTCTAGAGGTGGGGTCAGCAGGAACACGGGAGCCCCATTTTCCTGGCCATAGACTGCAGCTGATGGCCAAGGCCCTGAAGGCAGATGGCTTCTGACACTGCATTATACAGAGGCTGTGTTCTTGCTCATCCATCCAGAAGCCCCCATAAGCAGCAGAGTTTATCGAGAGCCATTTTTCCTGACGCTGCGCCTTAACTTGGTCCCAGAAGAGAATACTGAAATTGCTGGAAAAAATCTGTGCATTTCCCACCGCACACTGGAGACAGGGTGGCCAGACATAGCGAGCTCTGATTCCTGTCCACTTTGCCATGCTGTGGTGGGGATAGACTCCTTAGAATTGTGTCTTTGGCACATACTTTAAAATAGCCTTTTAGGTAAAAAGAATAAATCATAGGAGGGAGGTCTTTTGTGTTATCTCCTGCTCTAGAGATTTAAAGGAACCTATACTTTCTGGGATCTGTCTTTTCTAAGGGTCATTTGGAAGGAACATCAAAATGAACACTTAAAGGCCCTTTTAACTCTAGCCAGTGAAGTTCAAAATGCATCCTAGGAGGCCTGTGAGTCAGCATAGTGGTAAACTGAGTCAACAGCTACTCCTGCTGCTATGATAGCACACCTTTTAGTTTTGGTCTTATTTTGAGGAATCTGCTAAGAATGACTCTGC
Source organism: Cabassous unicinctus (assembly GCA_029593785.1). NCBI lineage: Eukaryota > Metazoa > Chordata > Mammalia > Cingulata > Chlamyphoridae > Cabassous > Cabassous unicinctus. The sequence continues at coordinate 18,647 of JAQZBX010046736.1, read as the reverse complement.
CATAATTCTCAGAATTTTTTCAGATTTATGTGTCACCCTAATTAAGATGGTGCAATGCTATTGCCCTGCTCTACTAACCACAGCTGTCTCTTCTCTGCTGAAATGTGCCATTTAACCTGGATTGTCCCAGAAGCTGGGGAGAAGCTTTGCTGACTGCAGCAGTATCATCATAGCAGATTTTAAATTTCCATTAATATTTAACCTAATATATCTTCAAGTGTTTTAACATTCCAATCAATAAGTAGAAAAATGGATGTTGGAAAATTAATTTTCCCACATAATGCTACTCATTCTCCATGAGACTTTTTTTCCTTGTTCTTCTATTATAATAGTTGCTCTACCTCTCTCTCAAGGTTATTATGAGACTCAGATGAAGTAATATATTTGCATGTGCAGTGTAAGCTGTTGTGCAGCTACAGGTGTATGTGCTAAGTGCCAAACCAACCTATGATCTTTTTTGATAAAACTGGACCTGAACTCTGAAGAGAAAGTCTTAAAAATGAATGCAAGGCTCTATACATGTAGTTTTGGTAACGGAAGAAACGAAATATTTTAACTTCACTTTCAGCCATCTCATTACGACAATAATAAAACTGCTGCAGCAATCCCTATCTGGGATTAACGACCACCTGTACTTATTGACTTTTTATGTTTCCAAGGCAGATATTAATCTCCAAGACTTTACCCTGCTCCTAATCGATAATAACAATATAAGGTTTTGCCCAACATTTCTTGCAATGTTATCAAGCAATTTGTGGGTAGTTCTCTGTGCATGATGCAAAATGGATAGAGGGGAAAAAGTAACTTTAAACCACGAAATTAGATGGACAAATAAAAATCCACAAATGTGCCCTATCACCTTTTCCTTTTAATTCTTATATAGTTCAACAGGCTACACTGCCCATCCTTTTCTAATTTGGCTGATTTGGCCGTCTTCCCAGGTTTTCAGAATTGGCCCTGTGCAAAAAGCTGACAAGGCTTCCTTCATTCCTTCCCTTTCTTAGTATTTAATTCTATACATTTTTCCTTCAATGTAGCACACTTTCCCAAGACACCTAGTTGGACCTGTCTCTGAGTTTCCTATCTCTCAGAATGCAGGATGTCCAGCCTCCTACTCAGGAACCATTGCCTCTGCCCTTTCCAGGAACTTTCCATAAAGATGATGACAACAGTTTACAGTGAGCAGAAGCAGTGAGGGCCAAAGAATAATGTTTTTGCTCTACAAGACAGTCCTGAATTGGTGTTGGCATCTACTTATGACACTTATGACAGGGGCTGACCTGCATTCTTTTTATAACTTTGAATTCAATCCATAGTGTGAATTACAATTAAATGGTATTTTGGCAGAATAAATACTGAATTAAATCTGGATATTGAATGTACCGCACATGGATTTCCTTTAGAGGGCACTATTGATTCTCTGAAACCATGGAAACCTTTCTTCATGTTTCCTTGGTAAAGTTGGCCAATATTGAAAACATATTGGGTTTCAAATCTACTCATATAGTAAGACGTTAATAGTATTGTCATTAATAATTCTTACTTTGAAGAAATTGTCCATGTACAGAATAATTCAGAAGGTAAACCAGAATGCTGGGTTTTTATGACAAGTCATGAATGCAACACCATATCATTCTATATTTGAAAACTTCAACTGGTTTATTTGCCATTGAAAATTCTCCATATGGGAATTACCTTTTGTAAATTGATGCACAATTTAAATTAAACTATTCATTTTTGTTTAGAAAAAAATTAGCGCTTCTTTGTTAAACTAATGCCTCATTCTAGAATAGATCATTATTAACATATTTTTGGAAGAAATCATATTTATGGTACTTTCCTTCAGACATTTGTTACAGTCTGGAGATATTCCACTAAAATTTGTTCATCAAATTTCTTGAGTTTCTTAGACTCTGTCAATTCATAGAATTTTTTCTATAAATACCAAAGGGAAAGTATATTTTCTTTTTCCATCCTCTAAAGTTAACAGAAATAGAAATTTTTAACTGGCTCTTTGTAGTCTTTATCTAATTCCAAAATAACGGAAAACCCAAAATATTCCAAAGCCCAGAAACATAATTTTTCAGATGTAAATATATTCACATCACCATTTACCAGGGTTTGCTTAGTTTTCCTATTATAAGGTACTCTTCCAACACATGTGCCTTGTAATTTTTCACTAAATTGCCAATGTTCTAGATTATTAGTGGGTAGGAGTCTCACAAGTGTTTTATAAATAAAGTAACAAATAAAAAGGTCATGGGGAATGGCTGTAGCTCAAGTGGTTGGGCGCCTGCTTCCCATGTACATGGTTCCAGGTTCAGTTCCCGGTACCTCATAAAAACAAAAACCAAACAAACGAAAAAACCAACTCAGGGGAGCCAATGTGGCTCAGTGATTGAGCACCAGCTTCCCACATACAAGGTCCTGGGTTCAATTCCCAGCCCTGGTACTTCAAAAAAACAAAAACAAACAATCAAAAAACTTAAAAGGTCATACATGTACCAAAGATGAGAAAAATGATGCATTACTATTGCCTAATGAATTACATATAAATTTCTCAAACTGACTTTCAAGATTCTTCACAGAATGGCCCCAGTCTACCATCCTAGCCTCAGCTTCCTCTGCAAGTAACCTAATGTCCAAGCAAACAGCATCACATACTATCATCTGGACATTTGCTCTCTCTCACAATTCCTTCCTTTACTCATCCAGTATTCCACCTGGGATGCATTCTTCTCCCCAACTCTCGTTCCCAAATCCAAACATAAAGTCCAATCCATCCTTTAAACAGCATTTTGAATACCACTAACTCAACTGAATCCCCTTCAGAAGTGATCTACTCATCCTGTGAATTTCCACAGCTCACTGGGTTAAATTTTCTTTTAGCATTTATCAATTTTGCTCTGTATTCAAGTGGTTATTCCATCCCTCTAAATTATAAATTTTTTCAGAGTTTTGGAATCTGTCCCAAATCCTACCGCCCAGCATGTGGTAAGGACTCAATATGCACTGTTAAAAAATGAATCATGTTGAATTGAGACACTATTGCCATTTGTCAAATGAGGGGCCTTGAAGGCTGAAACTTTGATAATGGTGGGAATAGAAGGGTGAGGATACATGCCAGAGACATTAAAAGTGGAGAAAAGGACATAGCAATTGATTGGATGTGGAAAGCAAGCACTCTGTCACTCTTATATTCCCTATCCTGTTTCATTTTAAATCATTGCATCTTCTCTATCTGATATAATACAATATATAGTCCCTCACTAGGATGAAGCGCCATACAAGGAGAAACTTTAAGTCACCACTATGACCCTGGCACATAGAAGAGATGAAGGCAGATGTTAGGTGCTCAATAAGTATTGGGTGAGTAAATGAATAAATTAATAAGGATTTGAAGGGACAGCAAAGTGTCTCCTAGAAGGACATCATCATCAACAGTTTAGTAAACATAGGAGAAAGAATAAGTTTGGGGACAGGATGATGATTTCAGTTAAGTTAGAGATGCATAGATGGACATCCAGTTAGAGACGCTGTGTAAGTAATTGAAAAGTGGCATTATATTTTGAGAAAAGAAGTAAAATATGTAGATTTGGGTTTATGATCCAAGCAGTGATTTCTGAAGCCATGAGATTAGATGGCTTTTCGAAGGGGAGAGTGTTGGGAGGGCTGTCCCAGCTACATCATTGGGGAACACCTCTGTTGAGGGCAGGAGTAAGAGTCCCAAAATGAATAAGAACTTGTCAGAGAATTAAGAAGAAAACCAGAAAGATACTGTGCCGTTTTTTTTTATTGACCTCTCTGCTGTATTTGACAATATTGAGCCACCTTTAATTTCTCTTCTCCTTTGGGTCCACCATTTTTTACTGGCCCTTCCTCTTATCCCACACTAAATGCTGTAGATTCATATTTCCTAAATATCTCTTGCATTTATTCTATCATTTTCACACTCACCACCATAGCTGTAGTTCAGGAATTTCATCATCTTTACTGGGCTACTTAGAACCCTCTTTACTGGTCCTCTAGCTTCTGGCCACTTTCCTGCCTTGTCCATCCTCCACCATTTCACCAGAGTGATCTTCCTAAAATTTCAATCTGATCATGTCACTTCCTAACTCAAAATTCTTCATTGATTGCCCATGATCCACATTAATTGTCTAAACCTTTAACTGACCTGGCCTCAACCTTTTTAAACAACTTTGTCTCCTGCCCCTGCCTCCCACTCTGTACCCCCACAACCATACGAAGCCACTGGTAGTTCTCAGATTGCATCATGCTGTTCCCTGTACCTTTGTCACTTTCCAATGGACAAATCCTTACTTTTCCTTAAAAATAATACAATCATCACCTCATTGTGAAAAATTTCCCTGACTCCCAGTGCATCTAGATGCTTCCTCCTCTCACATGACTCCATTTTGGCTCTTGCCTGCTGTTCCATTGGTTCCTTCCCCACTAGCCTCGATATCCTTGAGGGCAAGAAGTGAATTTTTTTAATGTTTGCATTCTCAGCATTTATCCTTGTGCTTGGTATGTAGTAGGTGGTCAGCAAATATTGGTTGAATAAATGGACACAAAGGAGGATAGAGATTCATGGAGGAGGATATGGTGATCAAAGCAGTTGGAACTGGTCAATGACATTTGGATTAGTCTACAGAGAAATGACTCAAGAAAACAGATTCAGTAGAATGGTTGATGCAGAAGCAGAAACCAAAAGTCTCAGCAATGTATGTAGATTATGCTTTAGTAACTGTGGTAGGGAAGCTAAAATAGATTGATGGGTTAGCAGGTTTGGGGAGACTTTGATTTTTATTTTATTACTATTATTTTTATTTTGAGTGGGGAAGAATGAGCATAAGCAATAGGATCCAATAAAAAAGGCAGCTATTACCAATTCAAGAGAAAGAATAAATTAGCACAGAAAAGTTCCATAGTAAGGAGGCACATGGTGCCTCAAAAGCACATGGTGGAGTGGACCTTGTGATGATCTAACCAACATCCCATACCCCATCTCATGGTAACTATTCTAAATTTCAAGTATTCACACCTTCTAAGTTCAGGGCCACCAGCTGAATAACTCCAGAGTGCATGATTCCTATTGGATTTTATGTGAATGGCATAGAGCACAGTTCCAGAATACAAAGTGATATTAATGGTGCCTTCTGGAACTGTGCAATTAGACAATGCTGCCTGGTATCCCATATGTACCAGGGCGAGTTGACTCCATCCTCTTTCTTGAAATAGATACGGAGCTCTAGGTTGCAAGCATAAAATAAGTAGCATGAACCTGTCACTTGAGCATAGTTATTTGGTCATTTAATTTAGATGAGAGGAGTTTGGGGGCAGCTTTTAAAAAAGCAGCTTCTTTTCTCTTCTGGGAGAAGTTCTAGAAGCAACCCTGGTTCTCTACTTCAATGTGACCAAGGAAGCATGTGGCCCTGGAAGTGCTGCAGCCATTTGTGATCATCAGGGGCTCTAGCTGTAAGCTGAAGCTGATATCAGCAAGGGTAGAGAAGAGAGCACGTTTCAATTCCTCATGGCATTGCTAAGCTACTGAAGCCTGCCCTCTCTCTGGTCCTTCCTGTTACATGAACCTGTAATCCCTATTTATTGTTTAAGCCAGGAACTGATACAAATGGGTGAAGATGCAGAGATGTTAAAGTAGGGGAATATTAAGAAACTTTCTTATTTTTTAAATTTTGCTAATGTCTATTTGTGTTTTCTATATACCAATGTATTTAGTACTTTACAATTTTTATTTCACATATCCTAACAACAATCCTATGAGAATTATTACCCCCATTTTATATATGAGAAATTAAGCGATGGGCTGGGTCACCTGGCAGCAAGTAGTAAAACTCGCAAATGATTAGAATGTGAGTCCGTGCCTAAGAGGCTTTGTCATTTCTACTCTTAGCCATTAGCTTAGACCACAGCAGTTTTCCCAGGAAAGCAGGGAGCACACTCCTTTGCAGCATGCATGTGGAGTGGGGATAAAGAAGTGCCTGAGGAGGGTGAGAAAGCAGGGATTCCGTTTTGAGATGAATGAAAGAATTGCTAAACAAGAGAGAGATGCTGGAAATATCTATAGGCCCATTGGATTGTGACTACCCTAAGCACACCTGGAACACAAGGTCGGCTCTGGACGATCCATTGCATGAGAGTCATCCAGGTGCTGACAGCTGAAGGACCTGCAGAAAAGTGGCAGGGTTGTGGGAGGAGTCAGGAAACCACAAAGAAAGACGGAACGAACTAGGGATGTTACACCGAAGAAAAGATTTAGGATGAACTGGAAGTTATCTTAAATAGTGGAAGAGCAGTCATATATAAGGAATTGGAGTTATTCCACATTTTGCCCAAGGGTAGAGATAGGACCAGCTAGTGGAAACTATGGCGAGGCAGACACAAGTTGCATTTAAGAAAGAACTCTCAAATATTTGGATCATCTGTAAATAGAATGAATTATCTGCTGAATTAGTGAGCAACCATCACCAAAAGTATTCACGCATCATCTGTGAAAGATAAGGTAAAAGAGATTCCAACATTAGGTGAGAAATTGAACTAAATGATCTCAAAGTGCTTTCAAGTCTAAGATTTTATGATTTATGATCTTCCAAATCATGTCTAATTCATGTAGAGGGAACCACTATTCATCTGGTATAAATAACCTTCCAGTGCTTTCAATGCATATTTGTAGGTATTATTTATTTGTATTCTACATAATTTTTCTTTATAAAATGAGTAATTTGTGTACACTATTTTATAATCTGATTCTTTTCACTTAACATATAGTAAACGTTTTTCTATATTATTAAACAATACAATCTGGTTTTTACAGGCCACATTGTAGTGGTAGTCCATAATTATGCAATTAGCCCACTTTTGTTGGACACTTATGTTGTCTCCAATTTTTTAAAATGATTATAAATAACCATGCAATAAACCTTTGTACTTTCTTTTCAGCAAAAATGGACTCATCTTTAAGGAGAAGAGGTGTCATGAATACATCAAACAAACCAAAAATCAAACCGAAAAAGAGAACTAACTTGCTCTTGGCATTTTAAAAGCATTTTCCTTATAATTTTACATAGCCTGGAAACATTTTGAGGCAGGAATTCTTGCTTTTAAATCTTCTATATAGCGGGGAACACACCATTCATTTTATGCCTGGATGTGTGTTTTTCCATTTATAAAATTGTCCCCTTTGTGTTAAAATTGCCTCAGGGTACAAGTATAAAATATAAAACATTTAATTAGAATAAATAAAGCAGAACACTAGTATGGCAGCATAATCAATATTAATGACAAAATGAAAATATAATAGTGACTTTTGAAAATGCAGAGGAAAACCCTAGGTTAGTTTTAAAAATAAAGGATGTGAAGTATTTCATATTATTTCAATCTAAGAGTACTACACATGACCACATTAGATACAAATTGAATTATTTAAAAAATAATGCTGTTTTTACTTTCCCTATTTGTTTCATTGCATAGTTCTGAGATAAGTGCACTGAAAGCAAAACAATAATTCAAGGGATTTTTGGATCCAAGATGAAAAAGTAGTTGTGAGTAGGTATGAGCACATTTAGAAAGGTTTCCCTTTGCAACTAATGATTATTTTTATCATTTCAAGTCCCTTTTATTTTTGTTTCCCACTCATCCCATCAAAATCCTACCTGTATAAACATTTAGAAAGAGAGAGGGGAAAACTACAATGCCTAGGGAAATTTATTTGAAATAAAATCAAGGCCAGTTATAAACTGGAAAGATTCAAGGAGAGGCAATAGTTTTGCTGCCATTTATGGTGATGAAATGATGTAATAGAGACAACAAAGGATATCACTGGAATCCAACCACAAAAGTCTCGTCTGTTTTTACAGAATGAGCATAATTTGTTGAAATCTTACTCAACTGGGTTCTATGATTAGTCCTCTCTATTCACAACTAGCATTACCCTCACACCTGTACTACTGGAGGCACTAGAAGACTATCTCGGACTTCACCTGTTCTAGATTAATCTTTCTGGATTTGAGGTCTCTTGATTACAAAAGTACAAAATGGTTGTAACATAATTTGTTCTACTCTTTCCTGAATGTATTCTTTGCTTTTTTCCCCCTTTCATGCTATAGATTTCAGGAATAAATGAAAATATAGATTTATACATTTGCAATTTGATAACACCAAAACACAGAAACATACAAACTACCTAGAACCATCATGGCATTTCTGTGATTTTTCATGGTATTTCCTTGGCTGCCTGCCATAATGCACAGCCCTTTCCTAGGTCTCAGATGGCACTTGTGACATCAGAGACTGGTCATTTGCAGTCCAGAGGACCCACCATCACTCCAAGCTGCACACTGCTGCAAAATGTTCTATAGTCACGATAATGGTAGATTTACAAAATGCATAATCATTTAAAGGTCCTTTTGAATTAATTACATGTCTGGCTTGCTTCTAGTGTTTCAATTCCTTGATAGATGATCTTGTATCATATCTATACTTCTTTATTCACTAACAAAGGATCTTTATGATCTTTTTTCTTTTAAGTTCTTTTTCACCTCTGTGGTAAAATGAAAGTTCTTAAAATGTCATATCCTTCCTTTAGTAGGATGTTTACAGATTTTTCCCACTGCCCTTTTATCTCAATATAGACAAGGAGGAGAGGCTCCTGAAAATGGAAGGGCACTTTGCCTCGGATCTACTGGGAGTTCTGATTGGTAGCCCTACTCTTGTATTCAGGAAAACCCAAGTTCTTCAGCACTGGGGAAGATGCTTTAACACAGCACACAGCTTTTCCACCTCTTCTCATTCCATAGCTGCTCTAAAGTTCACATGTCCTTAGGCAACTGTCAGATTTATCAGATAATGTATGAACAGATGTCAGGTTTTTGCTAAGCTCACCAGTGCCTCAAACACAATTCAACACCTACTCTCTCCCTCAAGGGGCTCTCCTATTGTATTTCTTTTTTCACCATCAGCATCAGCCTCCTTCTTCATTCCCTAGCCCTGCCCAGCCTCTTCTACACCTTTAATCATAATGGTTTACCCACCCAGAATGATGCCTTTTTCTTGCCCCATCTCTTGAAGCTAGCAGCCCTTCAAGGCATGCCTCAATAACCTTCCCCATCATGAAGGCCCTTGTGCTGAAATCCCTTCTAATCTTAATTTCTCACCTCCCTGATTCCAGAGAAACTTAAATTTAAATGCTCATAAAATATTTAGTTGGAAGGAACTTTGGAGGCCTTTCAATTCAACCTCCCTCCAAATGGAGTAATTCGTCCCCACCCATGACTGACCTGGGAAGAGAAGCCTACTACCCTCTTAGGCTGCTGCTCCAACTTTGGACAGCTCTCCTGTTGGGAGTTTTCCCTTACACGGGGCAACGGTTTGCTACCCTGCAACCTCTTGATGTGTCTTCCATACAAAGTCAAATAAATGAAGTCACAATTTGTGCAGGGGTTCACTTTTAAAGTCAGTGGATAAAATGTGTTCAAAATTACCCTTGAAAATCCAAATTATCACCCAGAAATTATAGTAAAGATGGTTTTGTGTATATAGTACCTTCTTTTAGAGTCCTCAGGGAACTGAGACCAATCAAGGTAATGGAAAGCTTATCATCACTTCAGGATACATCTACTCCCTCTCAAAAATGATATTTTCAAATGTTTAGTGGTAACTCTTAGCTATCCCCCGATTGTTTTTGGTATTTTGTCACTTTGATGATCCCCACAGCCTCTCACTATTCCTCAGTGGTTTTAGTCTTTGCCCTGACAACTCTCATGTTGATGTTGTAGGGTTTTTTGAATTTTCTGAGAAAGAGCATAATTTCAAGTTTAGATATGCTGGTTGAAGTGAGAGTGGGACAACCAAGCAGAGATTGTACAGGAGGCAGATGGGCAGTTAAAGTATTAGAGCTGAAGTTCAGGCAAGAGAACATAAAATCTAGAATTTTGGAGTCTCTTTCATGAAAGTGACCTTCTTGGTCTCAAAATTAGATTATATGATTTTTTGGGAGCAGCGGCTATGCCATATATTTCTCTGAATTCTCACAGCATGAAAAAGCAGGGCTCAGCAAGCACTAAACAAGTATTTGTTGGATTACAACTCAATCCAAGTTAGAGGTAGACCAGAATATAAAAGAAAGTTTAGAAAAAAGTAGGGAGGGAGATATGAGTATGTTACATTTTTATAAACAATAGAATCATCTTCTTTTCCACCCTCTTCTAAGTAAGTGTTTGTGCGCACACGTGCACACACACACACAGTGCACGCATCCCTTGCAAACTGGCCTATGCAGAATTTCTCAGGGGTAGGAAGTGGCATGTGGTAAGTAGGGAATAAATGAAGAGGGTTTCAGGCTCCCCACCCCACTTCAAGCAAAACAGGTCTGTTTTTAATCTGTTGTTCATATCACACCTCCTTGTAAGACTTTCTCTGATGAAAGGGTGTGGGGCAAAAAAGAAGAGGAGGAGTAGACAGATGAAGAAGAAATTAAAACCACTGCTCTATCCCACAGCAGAAGACCAATATGAACGGGCCATCTGAGCACAAGAGGTCTCCCAGCTGGGACTATCCAAGCCATCATTCTCAGGGTTAATGGCTCAAGGACACTAGATCTGCCTCTTGCTTTCACTCTGCTCACTCACAAACATCTTTTTTTATTATTACTTTTTATATATTGTCAAACTGATTATGTTCACCATGGGGCACCATTGCAGGAGAGAAAGCAATAAGATAACTCTGTCAAACCTAGCTTTTACACTGTGGAAAAACTAAATATGATTTCTCTCTTTCTGGGGTCTGTCTAAAAGCAGAGAAGTCTTGACAGTCTTTAAATATACTTAAGCTATGGCTCCCATTCAGTGAAAATTCCAAATGCATCCTTGCAAGAGAGAATTATATAAATGACAGTGGAGACAGGTGGTAGGTGAGAAAACAATAGCTTGAGCAACCATGAGTAGAGGCAGGGTATGGCTGAGGATGTCCAAGAGACCTGTCCAGCTGGAGAGAAGAGTAGCAATTAAAGCTGAAAGGTGGGTAGGCATCAAACAGGGAGACCCTGAATACCCAGCGAAACAATTTGGACCTTATTTCCTAGGCAGTGAAGGGCATTGGATGTTTTTCTCTTTCCTTTTTTCTAAAGAAATAATCAGAGCAGTGCATTAAGATGAATCTGATGGAGGTAGGTAGTGAGTAGGCAGACCATAATTCATGAGGTGTTTTGTTCTGTTCTTAACCTCTCTGAGTCTTAGGTTCCATATCTCCAAAATGGGGACAATATGACTTCCTTAAAAGGATTGTCATGAGCATGTCATGAACATTGTTGCCACTACTGTTCCAGAGGAAGCATGGCAGGAAGTTACAGTCTCTGGCATTAGACTGCCTGGGTTCAAATCTCAGCTCTCCTTATAAATTCTGTCACCTCAGGCAAGTTACTGTAAAATAGGGATGAAAGAATAGAACCTACTTCATAGGGCTGTTGTGACGATGAAGATGAATAAATGTGAAGTGCTTACCAAGTACAATGCTATTGGTATAAACTAGAGTATTGCCAGGGGGAATGGAAAGGAGCAATTAAATGTGAGCTACATTACTAAAATAGAATATGATACAATTGATTCTATGTGAAAGACAAGGGAGGTTAAAGATAACTGTGAAATTTCCTTTCTTAATGACCAAGAGAAAGTGGTATCATTAATGAAACAGAGACTCCACGAAGATAAGCAGGCCTAAGAGGCTAATTCATGAGTTGGTTTTGGGGTGTATTGAGTGTTCTTACAAGACATCCATATGGAGCTACTGGCAGGTGGTCAGTATTGCAGGACTAGAACTGAAGATCAAGGCAAGGGCTAGAAACATAGAGCTGAGATGTTTTATGTGGTTAGACTCAGTGGCTGAAATGATGACCCTGCATGAGATCACTAAAAAGAGAGTGAAGAAAAAAGAGATGACAGAGGGTAGAAATTTTAGGAAGCCTAGAAAGGTACCTTGTAATACTTGCTCACTGTAAACAGTTCATAAATACAGGAAAGTGCAAGGCAGGGGTGGGGAGAGGCTGTGGCTAATAACCATCCAAAACCCTTTTAACATTTAGGTGTATTTCCTTCCAAATAACTATCTATTTCCATCTCAATTGGGGATTATACTCTTTAAAGAGTTTTGTATTCTTTTTTTTTCACTTATGAATGGATTGATCCACTAGTGAGCATTTTCTCATGTCATTAAAGATTCTAAAGAAGCATCATAATGAACAGTTGCATTATGAACACATCCCTCAAAACTGACAGGTCAACACTGTGGTTAATAATTTCTGTTCAAATTTCGGAGGGAAGAGTAGCAGCCAGGACTTCCTGTAGCATTACATTTCCCATCCATGGAACTAGGCTACAGCTCCCTCACCCTAAGGAAAGATAATTGCCACATAAAATGTTTAACGTGCAATGAACAAGAGCGGCCAACAAAACCAAATGTATTGTTCGTACTAAGTCATTATAAATTGGAATTGTCTTTCTAAAAACAAGTAAGGTCCCTTTAGAGCAGGGGTTCTTAACAAGGGCTCAGTGAGCTTGAACTGAAATTCAAAAAAACATTATTCTTGTGGGGACATGTTGGTGCGGGTGTGATATGTTTATTAAATAATGCACAGTATAGTGTGGACTTAATAAGGGGTCCATGGTTTTCACCTGACTGGCAAAGGGGACCGTGAACAAAAAAGGTTAAGTACCCCTGCTTTAGACCTGAAAACCACATTAAGCACTTCTGAAAAAGGTGTCTCTTGTTCTTTGACCAAAAAGACTCTATCATCTTGCACATTAGTGGCAAAGACTTGATCTCAGTAGGTGTTTACAGTCTAGCCAGGTACATAAGACAACTTTTTACAAAATTTATAGCAGTATTAGATGAAGGAAAAAAGAGGTTGATTTCATTTATTCTATTATCAGAATCCCACAAGCTAAACAGACTATTTAGGAAGAAAGAGTTGGTAAATTGTTCCCCTAGACTCATAAATTTGGGTTACCTGCAAAACTGTAACACATCAACTTCCCCCATTAAGTCTCTTTATTAAGACAATCTTCTTTTGTTTACTAACAGAAAACAGAAGAAGGTGAAATGAGAACTTTGCTGGTTTCTGATAATAAAACATACAGGCCAAGCTATGAGACAATACATAAATACCCAGGAATCCTTCCTCAAGTGCCCTGTAGCAAGATAAATCTCTCAGCTAGCCCATGTGATGGGCTTCTCCCAATTATTTCTCTTCAGTAGCTACTACAAAACTGCTCAGACAGTACAGAAGACAGGCTTGTCACAAGAAGGGGAGAAAATTATATTCAAAATGTACTCAGAATCAAGAATCCAAGAAAAAAAGACATTTCTCCACTCCCCTTTAACCATGTTGGCCCAGTTTCCTGTAGCTTCCCTCACAGAAGGGAATCAGATTGTTTCAAAGAATGGATTGTACCAGTGTTGTGGCCTACAGCATGAATTTGGTTCACAATCAAGGAATTTTTAAATACATAATAAAGTATTTTCTATTGAAATTCCAATTAAAATACAAGAATTCACAAAGACATATAAAACAAAAGAAAATTTAAAAGTTTAAGAAAAAAACCTTACTTCAAAGAAGGAGATTAGTATCTCCTCGTGTTTCTCCTTTTTGCTAGGAGAAAAACATGCCTTGGCTAGCTATTAGTCCAAGGAGGATGAGGGACTCTTGGAGCGGACCTGAACCCAACTTGCAGCCCCAGGCAACTCTAACCAATCCACAGGTGCAGAAGAAAGAAAGAAATGCTTCTTGCTTTATGCTACTGATATTCTGTGGTTGGTTGTTGTGCAGGATTATCGTGACAATGGTTGATACAGCACAAACTTATTTAACACTGTTTAAGTCTCTTTACAGTCATTAAGTCATTTAATCCTCAAAGCAATCAGATGAGGTTACAGTTCAGAAAGCTGAGGCACAGAAATTAATTATCTTCGCTGAAGTCCCAGCATAAGTAAGTGGTGGAACCCAGGCTGTCTGGCTGCAGAATTGAGCTCTTATGCTGCCTACCATTACAACTGCTCAGGCTTCCACTCACCTCCTTGAAAATGCTGTCTCCTCTGAAGCTAATTCCCAATCTCCGCTGCCCCCCGCCCCCCAACTTCATTCTGTTTGGCAGCTGCTAACTTACTCTCTGTCTCAGATCCTTTATATCATTGATTTTCAAGATTATTTGCTCATGTACCTTCTAAAAGAATTTGAAAAACTATTAGATTGAGTCATATGAAACTGTCATTTTTGTAGGTCAGAAAGGTCAAACATCAGCACTCTCATTGATTCAACTTACCCCCTTACACATTTTAAAAGTAATTTTTTTCATTCTAGTTTAAATTGTTGCAAAGAATGCACTTTCAAGAACATTGAAAATACCGAGTTTTAAAATAAAAATTTGCCACACTATCAATGTATCCAGTGGAATCTAAATACCACTGAAGTAAAATGTGCCTAACACAAAATTCACCATTTTAGCCATTTTAAGTGTACAATTCAGTGGCTTTTAGTACATTCACAATGTAGTGCAACCGTCACTAGTATCTAATTTCAGAACATTTTTGTCACTCCCTAAAGAAGTCCTGTCCCCACTAGTAGTTACTCTATTTCCCCAACAAATCCCTCAGCCCTAGGCAACCACCAATCTACCTTTTGTCTTTGAAGATTTGCCTATTCTGGATATCTCATATAAATGGAATCATATAATATGTGGCCTTTTGTGGATGGCTTTTTTCATTTAGCATAATGTTTTCAAGGTTTATCCTTGTTGTAGTATGTATCAGTACTTAATTCCTTTTTACAGCCAAATAATATTCCATTGTACAGATATACCATATTTTGTCTATCCATTCATCAGTTGGTGGACATTTGGGTTTTTCTACTTTTTACCTATCAAGAATAATGCTACTATGAACATTTGTGTACAAATTTTTGTATGAGCATATGTTTTCAGTTTTCTGGGGTATGTTCTTAGGAGTGGAATTGCTGTGTTATATGCTAAGATTCAGCTGTTTCTTCTCGATTAAACATTTCCCTAGCTGCTGCAAGCTTTTGGTTAGAATCTAGAGTTGCAAAAAGGTTGGTTCTGAAAGTTTTTGCCAGTTTATTTGTTGTTTTTATGGAAGGATGGACTTTTGGAGTCCCCTACCTTGATCCTACCATAGAAATATAATGAAAAAAACTCAGAAGAGTCAGAAAGTTTACATTATTCATTTTCTTCCTTGAACTCACCTTCTTCTGTTACAGATTTTATCCTAATAAAATATATTTTTATGCTTAAAAGTCCTTTATTTATTACTCTAGAAACTCTCTCTGAATATATAAAAATTAAGTTTCAAAATTCCTTTGACTATATGCATTTTTTAACAAATCAATTTTACTGATACATATTAATAAAGCATAAATCCATCCAAAGTGTACAATCAATGGTATTTGGTATCATCACATAGTTGTGCATTCATCACATCAATCATTATTAGAGAATTTTACTATTCCAATAATAATAATAAACAAAAAGCAGAGAAACAAACAACAACAACAAAAATCTCATCACCGCTCAATCTCTCTATATTTCCCCAGGCGTACCCAGCTGCTATTCTGTTTCCTTCTCTCTAATTTAGTTGTCTTCATATTTTGTAAAAACAGTCTTATGTATACAATATCACCCAAATTCATATTTCAGATGAGGTTTCACTATGTTATACAGCCCCATGTTACAGTTTTTAGCTTTCCTTCTAGTACTATACATGTCCTTAGGCTTTCCCTTTCACCCAGTCATACGCATATAACAAGTCTGCTAATCAAAAAACCATGATGTGCTCTCACCATTTTCATTCATTTCCAAAAATTTACAAATAAACTTTTTACCAATTCTGCACAGATTATTCCTTAGCTTTCCATTCTCTACCTGCATTCTATTGTCTATATTCTAATTATTAACTCCATGAGTTTATACAATAAATTTAGTTCATAATAGGGCAATAGTACAGTATTTCTCCTTTTGTGTCTGGCTCTCTTCACTCAACACAATGTCCTCCAGGTTCATCCATGTTGTCATATGCTTCACAACTTCATTTCTTCTTACAGCTGCATAATATTCCATCATGTGTACACACAAAAATTTGTTTATCCATTCATCGGTTAATGGACACCTGGGTTGGTTCCATCTTTTAGCAATTGTGAGTAACACTGCTATGAACATCAGTGTGCAGATGTCTGTTTGTGTCTCTGCTCTCAGTTCTTCTGGGTATATATACCTAGCAATGGTATATGTCCCATGGCAAGTCTATATTCAAGTTCCTTAGGAACTACCAGTCTTCCACAATGGCTGTACCATTCTACATTCCCACCAACAATGAATAAGCGTTCCTATCTCTCCACATCCTCTCCAACACTTGTACTTTCCTGTCTCTTTAATAGTGGCCATTCTAATAGGTGTGATATATCTCATGTAATTTTGATTTGTATTTCCCTAATCGCTAGTGATGTTGAACATTTTTTCATGTGTTTTTTCGACATTTGTATTTCTTCTTTGGACAATTGTCAATTCAAGTCTTTTGCCCACTTTTAATTGGGTAGTTGTCTTTTCATTGTTAAGTTGTAGTATCTCTTTATAGTGAAACCCCATATTTCATATATCATGAATATTAAATCCATATCAGATATGTGATTGCCAAATATTTCCTCCCATTGAGTTGGCTGCCTTTTCACCCTTTTGACAAAGTCCTTTGAGGTGCAAAAGTGTTGAATTTTAGGAGATGCCATTTATCTATTTTTTCTTTTGTTGCTCATGCTTTGGGTGTAAGGTTTAAGAAACTACTGCTTACCACAAGATCTTGAAGGGAGTTTCCTACATTGTTTCCTAGAAGTTTTATGGTTTTCACTTTTATATTTAGGTCCTTCATCTATTTTGACTTAATTTTTATACAAGGTGTGAGATAGGGGTCTTCTTTCTTTCTTTTGGATATGGATATCCAGTTGTCCCAGCACCCTCTGTCGAATAGACTTTCAGGCCCAGATGAGAGGGCTTAACAGCTTTGTAAAACATCACTTTACTGTACAGGTGAGGGTCTATTTCTTAGTTCTCAATTCATTTTTTTCCAGTCTCTTTCTGTTCTCCTGTCTTTTCCATTTCAGATGTTCTTTCTTTGAAATCACTAATTCTGTCTTCAAGCAATGCAAATCTGCTGTTATGTGCCTCTATTGTATTTTTAATCTCATCTACCATATCTTTCATTCCCCTAAGGTCTGTTAGTTTTCTTTGAAGACTTTCAAATTGCCTTATGCTCACCTAGTGTCTTCTTAATATCCTTTATCTCTTTAGTCAAATTTTCTTTCAATTCCTTAAATTGATTTAGGAGAGTTGTATGATGATCATTGATTAATTGTCTTAAATCCCGTATCTCTTCAGGATATTTGATTTGTTCTTTTGGCTGGGCCATATCTTCCTGTTTCCTAGTATGGCTTGTAATTTTTTGCTGATGTCTAGGCATCTGAATATGTTGGTGAATTTACTCTGATGGCCAATTTATCTTGCCTATTGTTATTATTTTTTCACAGCTCTTCTTTGATATTTGGTTCAATTTATACTGAGTCTTTAAAACTGCCCAGCTTAAGTTATCAAAATCATGCCAGGGACTCACTAATGGGGCACAGATTTTCTCCCAGGGGTGGGGTAAAGACAGCCCTAAAATCAGTTTTTGTCCACACAGTTTCCAGACTAGCCAGCAGATGGCACTTGTTGGTGTACCTTTCCACAGAGGTGTATCTCTCTCCGTTTTCCTTTGTGTTTGATTGGCTGGAACTGATATCCAAAGCCGGATCCAATGGCCAAATTTACTGAAGAAAAGCCCCCTGACTCCCCCTCCCTTCTCCCTTGTAACAGGTGACAGGGAGGAAAATGTCTGTTCCCCACTCAGTTAGCTGCAATGAGCCAGGGTTTTATCCCAGCTTAATATTTCCGGGGTTGGGGAGGGGAGCCCTTCTGGAGGCCAGGAGGTTTAGTAACTCACAGTTTGTTGTTTCAGTTTCTTCCTCTCTCTGTCTCTCACCCTCCTTGGAGTTGTGAAGCACTGTCCTGGTCTGCTGACCCCTAAAGCAGGTCCCTTAGGCAGCTTTTGGTTCTTTCTCTGTTGTTTTTGGGAGAGAGCTGAGCCTTGTCTGCCTAATCCGACACCATCTTCCCATAATCCTGAGTTCTCAATTCAGTTCCATTGGTCAATCTGTCTTTATGCCAGTATCATGCTGTTTTGTTTGTTTGTTTGTTTTTTGTGGTGGTGGTTGTTTTTTACCACTGTAGCTAAGTAATATGTTTTAAAAAATCAGGAAGTGAGAGTCCTCCAACTTCTTTTTTAAGACATTTTTTTGCTATTCAAGGTCCCATACCTTTCCAAATAAATTTGATTATTGGCTTGTTCTTTTCTGAGAAGAAAGCTGTTGGAATTTTTGTTGGGATTTCATTGAATCTGTGAATCAGTTTGGGTAGAATTGCCATTTTAATTGATAGTCTTCCAGTCCATGAACACAAATGTCCTTCCATTTATTTAAGTCTTTTTTGGTTTATTTTAGCAATGTTTTGTAGTTTTCTGAATACAGGTCCTTTATGTCCTTG
>JAQZBX010046735.1:0-20681 GCA_029593785.1 Cabassous unicinctus | reverse complement strand
TGTTTACTTTTTAGTTTTTAATTGTTTATATTTTCGATTATTAAATGTACAAAGTTAAGAGAAAAAGAAAAAAAAAAGAAAACAACAACCAATGGAAAAATCAAAGAAGTGAAATTAAAAACTTAATGGATAGGTGGATTAGCTATATATTGCTGTGTAACAAATCACCCTAAAACTTACTGACTTAAAACAACAATAATCAATTAATCTCTCTCACAGTTTTTGTGGGTCAGGAATTCAAAAGTGGCTTATTTGGATGCTGTTTTCTTGATGCTTCTCATCAGGTTGTCTATCAGACATAGCCTGGATGGCCTCCATCTAAAGACTTGACTGGAGCTGGAGCCGTCTGAAGGTGGCTCATTCACGTAGATGGCAAACTGGTTCTGACCAGTTGGTTTCTTTCTATGTAGGCTTTTCCAGGGAGCTGCTGGAGTGTCCTCACAACACGGTGGCTGATTTTCCTTGGAACTAGAGGTCCAAGAGAAGAAGTCAGAAGCTGCAGTGCCTTTGATGTCTTAGCCTTAGAAGTCATGTGCCCATCACTTCTGCCATATTCTATTGGTCACACAGGCCTGGTCTAATGTGAAAGGAGATTACATAAAGCTGTGAATACCAGAGGGGGAGGATCATTAGGGACCAACTTGATAGCTGGTTACCATAATGGGTCAAGCTAACATTTACTGTATTAGTTTTGCAAGTAAACATCATTATTTGCTAAAAAACACTTTCAGCTTCTCATCTCTTTTTGATAAATTAATTGGCAAGAAACATACCAGGATTTGACTTTGTCTTGATATGAGTATCCAGAGAGATATAAACATAAGCATTAAGGCTATTTATAAGAACCAACATTGTTCCAATAAATTATCAATAAGTTCTCCCACTAAGTAACCTGTTTTTAGGGGAAATTGTGTTACCAAGTGTAGCAGTTTGAGATTATGAATTCCAAAAAGGGAGATCATGTTTGTAAACTGGTCTGTTCCTCTGGGCTTGATGCCTTTTGATTGTATTAGAGTCAGCTGAGATGTCTGATTATATTAAGATTAGGGCTTTGATTCAACCATGTCAGTAGGGTATAACTCAGGTTAAGTCCCCACCCCCTTGGTGGGCTGATATAAACAGGCAATCACTCAAGAAGAAGAAGAAGATACACAGAAGAAGGCACAGGAAGAGAGAACTCCATAGATACGGCAGAGGAGAGAACTTTGATCCTGCGGGCATAGGAAGAAAGATGAGCCATTTACCTGATAGTTTGCAGCTGAAGAGAACAGAGCAGCTGAACTGAGGAAGCCTGGAAAGAAACACACCCAATGCCAGCCTACAGCTGAGATCAGAAGAAGCTGGGCCCACAGATCCTTAAGAGGAAGAAGGAAGGAGAGACCAGGCCCGCCATCTTACTTCAACATGTGGCAACTGACTCGGGTGAAAAAGTACCTTTTATGGTACCTTGAGTTGGACTCTAGGGCCTGTAACTGTAAGCTTTTACCCCAAATAAATACCCTTTATAAAACCAACAGATTTTTGGTACTTTGTATCAGCACCTCTTTGGCTAACTAATACAATGGGTTTAACTGCAGATCAGACATAGAAGAGAGAATTAGTAAATAAGAAAAGGAATTGGTAAACAGAACAAAACACAAAGAGACAAAAAGATGGAAAATTCAGGAGAAGGGACTAGTATGTAATTGAAGTTTCAGAGGAGAGAAGAGAAAGAATGAGGCAGAATCAGTCATTGAAGAGGTAATGATTGTGAATCTTTCAAAAATGGTGAAAGATATCAAGGCACAAATTCAAGAAGCCTTATGGATTCCAAGCAAAAAAAGAATAATTCAAAGCCATAGTCTT
The DNA here is from genome assembly GCA_029593785.1 of Cabassous unicinctus. Lineage (NCBI taxonomy): Eukaryota > Metazoa > Chordata > Mammalia > Cingulata > Chlamyphoridae > Cabassous > Cabassous unicinctus. The sequence continues at coordinate 18,836 of JAQZBX010046735.1, read as the reverse complement.
TTCCACACTATATGCATATATAGTTAGCCTTTATTTAAATGTCTAGCCTCTCTTTGAAGACAGTTTTGAATAGGGCTGTTGATTTTTTTTTAAGATTTATTTATTTCCCTTATTTATCCCCTTCCTCCCCCAGATGGTTCTCCCATCTGTCTGCTCATTTTTTGCTCATCTTCTCCAGGAGGCACCAGGACCCGAACCCGGGACCTCCCATGTGGTAGGTGGGTACCCAACTGGCTGAGCCACAGCTACCTGCCTGTTCATTTTTATAATTTAGAAAAGTCCTGCCTTGATGTGATATAACATTTTTTCATTGTTTGTATTTCAATCTTAGGTGTTTCTAGTCCTTCGTTAATGTAACTAGCCTTTGGGTCATTACAAATGGATTATTTGAACCATTAGATAAGAAAAAAAATGTACATTATAGCTTAGACTGAAACTCCAAGTCATTTGATGTTATCTAGCTACCTAGCATTGAACTATTACTATATATAGAAAGCAGTGATAATTAAAATTCATAAAGTTGATTTTGAAATATTGAAATCCCATCAGAATCTTTCTTTTAAAGTTATGGTGTGTTTATTCTACTTTTGGGTTAAATACATCATTATGCAATCTAATTCTTTAAAAACTTTGTGTATAACATTGGTAACTGAGTATTTGAATAACCACACATATCATTCCTTGGCTATGCTATATCAGCAGGAGTTAAAACTTGATAAACACCTGGCTCTTCTGTTTGAAAAACTGCTGGTTTTCCCTCTACTAATTGTTTTTAAATGGCAAATATTTGAAGTAGTAGGAACTTACAATAGAAAATCTGATTCAACAAACACGCCACCCCCACCCCCACCCAGACATTGGCAGGGACTGTGAAAGAGTGGATGCTGCTGATTTAGAAATGGACTCTGGTTCTTGTTCATGAAAAGTAGGGGCTGGCGTCCATTCTAGCCTTCAAATGCCAATTTTGTGGCAGTCATAAGCAACTACCTTGTATCAGATTGGCCTCTTTTGTTTAAAAAAAATTCTCAAATGAACTTTTCTTCAAATATTGAGAGCATTTGAAATGTTGTCCTCAGTAGTTCCAGTTATGAAATTATAAGATTCTATTTGTTTCTTCAAAATTTAATCAGAATTTGAGCATAGGAGGTAGCCATGTCACACCTTTCATTTCCCAATTTGTAACAAATTCAACTCTTTTGTTCTGGTGGTTTTCCATTTCACTACAGAGCTTAACCTCTCCCTGATATAAACTACCAGCTTAGCTGCACTAAGACAAAATTCAGAAGTAATTTTGTTGCAAACCTACAGTTTTAAAAAGTGGGGAAGGAGATGCTCCCACAGTTGGACAAAAAAAGCAAAAAACAAAATAAAACTCATCTCTTTCCTAGAATTTAAAATATACTGTTACTGTTGGCAATTATACTTTTTCATCTGGGACCACAATGAACTAATCTACAACTGTTGGTGAACTGTTAGCTAAACTGATACAGCATGAGTTCAGAAACAGCCATGAAGTGGACAACCAATAGTTTCTGGACACATGTGTTACTTCTTTTTCAATATAATAGAAGAAATGGTGTCATAGAGAATTATACTTTTTTATTCTGCTCCCTTGCCATGTGACTGAAGTTTTAAGTTTCTTCCTTAGTGCTACTATGGCATCTCTCCAGATGCATTCTGTTTCTGGCATTCTTTGGCACAGATTTTGGTGCTGTTGATACCAAGCTGCCTAATTTGTTTAGTAGGTATTAGAAATGAGCATGTAATTCTATGAACAAAAATCTTAACACAAATCGAAAGCAGCCATCCAGGTGATTCTCTAGAATAAGGCTGACCAAGAATTTGATCATGGATTGGGGGGAAGGGGCATTCTAATAGTAATCAAAATCTATTCTCCATGGGAGAGAGTTCATTAAACCTAATCAGCCCAGGTTTAATGAAATCTCACAGGTAGAGAATAGATTCTGCCTCCAACTGGTATCCCCCAGAGCTGTGATTGCATTTCCGATCAGCACTGCAGCTGCGGCAAAGTGCTTAGTTACATTCCAACGAGACTGCACTTCCCAGACTGACAGCCAGTGTTGAAATGATCGGGAGAGGGTGGATTGGGAGTGAAACGGGTTTTGATGGAAAATCTAAAGAAAAAATCCACAGAAAAGTGATCGGCTCCCTCATAACCCAGGGAAACAGGGGTTCCTCCCTGTGACCCAAAAGGACGCCAGGTTTCAGGTACGCTGGAAGCATTCTAGGTCTAGTCCCCTGTCATCCTACCCTTTATTGAGCACCTGCTGCAAACCAGGCACTGGTTCCAGGACTATAAGATATCTTTCTTGAATCCTCACAACAACGCAATGAGGAATATATTATCACCCCATTTTATAGGTAAGAAAACTGAGGTTCAGAGTGATTGAGTAAATTATCCGAGGCCTCCCAGCTGGCGTGGCAGAGTTTGCACCCAAATCCAAATCCTTCTGACCCCAGGGCCCCCTTCCATCCTTCCCCACCCATCTTGCTGTTTGTCCTCCCCTTTGGGTAATTTTCCCCCACTTTCTTCCCTGCCTGTCCTTCACTTACTTCTGTTCCCAATTTTTCTTTCTATCCTTTCTTTCCACTCCCTTTATCCACTTTTCTTTTCTGCAAACCTCTGGTTTAAATAAACAGTTAAACGGAAGGATATTTGAGGAGTTTGGGGAGGGAGTGGGGTTAATGGCAAGTGTCTTCCATTTGTTCCCTCGTGTTCCTTTAAATATTTTCACAAAGGTGGTTTCTGTTCCTGCAAAGAACAAAAGAAAGAGCATTTAATGACTGCCTCCTTTTGCTAAGCGCTGATGGCTGCTTTATTTATACCTTTTCATTTACTTTCTCCTCACTACATTCCTATGTAATATCACTCCCATTTCATAGATGAGGAAATCAAGACTCGGAGGATTAATAACTGGTCTAAGTTTACAAAGTAAGTGTAGGAGCCAGAATTCAAGCCCACATATCCAAAATTGTTCAATGTTTTGCCTTAGCATGGTGCTTAAGAATTAACCAGGACTGGCTTCAGACCCCAGATCTCCCAATTATTCTGTATCTCTGGACAATTTACTTCACTCCTTTGGTTTTTGTCACATGTAAATTAGGAGTAATGGTAACACCAATAAGGGACATCATTACATTTAATGATGGAGCCATGTCATTAGCCTTTCAAAATGCTTTGCTCATGGTAGGTCCTTAATAAATTCTCCTCCACCCCCCACCCATCTTTTACAAAATGGAATGTGTAATGAGGTGAGGAATGGCAGGCATGGGACATCCCAGCTTTGATCGTCAGTGATTTCTTTTTTTTTTTTTTTTTTTTTTTTTTTTTTTAAGATTTATTTGTATTTATTTATTCCCTCCCCTCATTGTTTGCTCTCACTGCTCATTGTGTCCGTTTGTCATGTGCTCTCTGTCTGCTCATCTTCTCTTTTTAGGAAGCACCGGGAACTGAAGCTGGGACCTCCCATGTGGGAGAGAGGTGCTCAATCACTTGAGCACCTCTGGTTTGTTCTGTCTTTCCTCTTTGTGTCTCTTTGTTGCATCATCTTGTTGTGTCAGCTCACTGCGCCTGCTCATTGTGTCAGCTTGCTGTCTTGCTCGTCATCTGCAGGAGGCACTGGGAACTGAACCTGGGACTTCCCATGTGGTAGGCGGAAGTTCAGCCACTTGGGCCACATCCACTTCCCCATCGGTGATTTCTTGATTGAAACCATCCTGCCTTCTGTATTCTAGTTAGAGTCATATTGAGCCCTGCCCTGAGTCACAGCTGTGCGATGGTCTAGAGAGCAGCAGGGCATAGGACCTTGCTCAGTGGGGCTCAGGCCTTGGACCTGAGTCTGATCTTGGCTTTGTCAATTGCTGCTGTCTGACCTTGGGCAAATTACTTACCTCTCTGGGCCTCAGTTTCCTCATTGTAAAGAGTGGGTGGGCAGGCAGATCATGCCTATCTTGTAGGGTTGTGATAGGGATTAAACTAGATAATATATGTATAACATTTAGCTTAGTTCCTAGCATAAAATAAAAGCTAAATAAATGGCAATGGTTATTACCATTTGTATTAGTTTGCCAGGGCTGCTGTGACAAATACCACACAATGGGTTGGCTTAAACAACAGGGATTTATTGTCTCATTGTTTTGAAGGCTGGAAGTCCAAAATCAAGGTCTCAACAGCCCATGCTTTTTCCAGGCATCTGTAGTGTTCTGGTGGTAGCTTGCCACAATCCTTGGGGTTCTTTAGCTTGCGTCTCTGCCTCCATCACATGGCCTCTCCTTCCAGCTCCTTCCCCTGCTCAGGTGTCTGTGTGTCTGTCTGGATTTCCTCTCCTTTTAACGGCTTTAGCCATATGGATTAAGACTCACACTGATTCAACTTGGCCTCATCTTAGAAGATCCTATTCACAAATGAGCACATACCTTAACTCATCATATCATCAATGGTCCTATTTACAATTGAGTTCCACTCACAGGAGCAGGGCTTTGGACTTGAGCCTGTCCTTCGTGAGGTACTTGATTCCGTCTCTGATACTATTACTTAAATGTATTGCTGGGGTTGTTTTGTATTGTTTTTTATACTCTTGGGCTGAAAAACTTTGAAGAAACCAAAACCCAAAAAGAGACTGTATCTCATGTATATCTCATGCCATTGTAATTAGACCTTCTTTTTGAAAAAGGCTGGTGACCTTCATAGTCTGAAAAGTACAGTAATCAGTGACTTATTTACTGATAAGTTCTGTTTTCTTTTTGTGCTGGTGCTGATAAGAATGTAGGCAATGTGTTATGTTTCCCACCACACTCTTGAATAAAATGCCATTTCCTCAAGAACAGCCAGAAATACCGATGCTAATTTTTCCTGTGCTCAGGAAAAGCAAGAGCCCTCCCACTGCAGTGGGCTGCAAGGAGCTCTCCAGAAACATTATGTCATCCTAATTTGCACTGCCAGAGGATGAGCTCATCGGGGCGGGGCCTCAGGAGGCTTCAGCTGGGCCAGTTCCTCACTTGTGAGGATATGCTTCCTCCAAGCTTCCCTCTCCTTTGCTACCCTCTCCATCCTCTCGCTGCCTGCCGGCACCAAACAAGAGGCACTGCATGATGAATTATTTAAAACCTGAAGCCAACTCCTGCAAAATATAACCAGGCATCAGAAGGTACCAAAAAAAGCAAACTGTGCGTTTTGGTTACTTTGTGTTATTAAAACAACAGTTGCAGAACTGCTGTTGTTAGTGAGAAGAGACTTCTGCTGGTTCTTTTTGCTTTTCCTCCTTTGTCTGAGAGCATCTTTCCCCTCTTTTACTTCAAGCAACAGCTTGATCTATGACTGGACAGATGCTGGGTCTAAGCTGACTACATGTCTGGCCATGTGCCACATGGCTATAGCAAAGGAGAACTATGCCAGAGATTTTCCTCATTCTTTTCATTATAATATATATTGCAAGTATCTTTATTTATAAATTGATATTCTACCTGGCAGTACAGGTAGCGGTTAAAAATTAGGGCTTTAGAGTCAGGCAGCGTGAGTCTGGGTCCCAATACTGGCACACTTACTAGCTTTATGACAGTGAGAACAATGCCACCTCACCAAGCCTTAGTTACTTCATCTGTAAAATGGGCATAACAGTAAAGACTAGATAAAAGGATTGTTGGAAACATTAAATGAATATTGTGTGGTAATCACTAAGCACAATGCCTGGCCCATAGAATGTACTCAATAAATGTGAGTGATCATTAATAAGATACACATGCACAACTGCTTTATTAGCTGGTTACAGAAAGGGAATATATGTGTATATTTTACATGCATTGAAAGGAGGATGTGAAGGCATTATATGATATACTTTCCAGGAAATTATTCACTGATGAAAAAGAATTGTTTTTATTACCCTTTACTGCCCCCCTGCCCATCGGCAGCATTTTTATTGTAGCTAATAAATAATAATAATGGTAGCTAAAATTTCTCCCCCTTTCCCCCTTTATTAGAAAAGTCATAGGTTTACTGAACAATCATGCATAAAATACAGGATTCCCATATACCACCCCACCACCACCACCTTGCATTGGTGTGGAATATTTGTTGCAATTGATGATAGCACATGTTTATAATTGTACTATTCATTAAAGTTCACGGTTTAACTTAGGGTTCACTGTGTAGTATAGTTTCATGGATTTTTAAAAAATATTTATTCTGTTACCATATGGTTACAATCTAACATTTCCCCTTTTAATAATATTCACATAGATTTCAGTGCTGTTAATTGCACTCACAAGGTTGTGCTACCATCACCATTGTCCATTACCAAACCAAGTCTTCCCCGAGTGCCTGCTTCCACCCTGCTACCGTAGCACTTTGTTGGAACCTCTATTAAATATGTAAATGACCAGCATTTTATCATTAATCATGTTTCTATGACCCTCTCCACCACTTTGTAAGTCCCCTGAACACAGCACTTTATTTGTAGAGTTCAGGGATTTGCAGCATTTGCAGCCCCATTCCCCTTCCCCATTCCAGGGATCAGATAACACTAAACCATCAGCAGTTTTCCCCAGTGAGCCCTATCATGAGCTCACTTTCCTTTTCGGAACTGTCCTGTAAGCAGCCACTACCAAGTGACTGGAGTTGGCATTTGAGACAGAATCTTCCAGGTGTCCCTGGTATAGACACCATAGTCTACTCAGAGCAAGGACCACTCAACCTGCCTGCAGGGTCAGCCCTTCTGACTGTGAGACCAAGCCTGACCCTAGACAGGTAGGACTCAGCATGTCTCTAAGTAATTTTTTTCTTTCAATTTTTGTTTTTAAGTTTTCTCATGTAAATCTAATCAGCCAGTGTCCACAATTACTGGCTGTTAGCAATGTACCCAGCACTGTGGTAGGCAGTGGAGGTGAAGAGTCAAATTAGATAAGTTTCTGACCATTAGAAACTCCCAGCTCATAGTCTCATGGTAGAAACACACACATAAATTAATCATTAATGTCCATTTTGAAGACTGGGTAGGTATTTTGGTATGATTTGACAAATATTTATTAAAATCCACTGTGTACCAGGCACTGTTCCAGGCACTGGGTCAGTGGTGTTCAAGGAAAGCCCATGCCCTCCTGGAGTTCACCTCCTGAGGAAAGAGTAATCCACTTGGTAGGTGTGAAGGAGAGATCAGGGAATCTTCCGAGGTTCTGAGGTAGAGTAGGAGTTTGCTAGACAGGTGGGGTAAGAAATGGGCACTCCAGGAAAAAAAAAAAAAAAATGAACATGTGCAAAGAAATGGATGGTGAAAAAGCTCCAGAAGGCAACCTCTGGAAGGGCAGGGAATTGGTCATTTGTGCTGCTATAGGCTCTGTGCTCTGAATAGGACCCAGCACAGAGCAGGGCACATTATAAAGAATTGAATGAGGGAATGAAAGCAAGCATGGTGTAATCAGAGAATAGCAAGAGGTTTGGAATGGCCAGGGTGAAGGGGTAAGAAATGGAGCTCTAAAGGTAGACAAAGAGCAGCTCATAAAGGGTTTTATAAGCCATGCTTAAGAATGTGAATTTAAATTATAAACAGTGTAGAACCATTGGAAAATTTTCAGACCTTGAGTGGCACAATGAATTTATTTTCTAAAACGATTGTCTGGATGGCATTGTGGAGGATGGATTAAATGGAGTGAAGACTAGGGCCATTGGGAGACTATTGTTTTGGGAGGAAGGACTCGATAAGGAGGAAACAAGGGCCTTAATCAGACAGTAATGGTGGAAAGTCACAATAGGAAGAGGATCTTAGGGTGGTTTTTCAAGTAAAATCAATAGAACTTTGGGCTGATTGAGTGAAAGGAGTGAGGGAGGGGAAGGTGGCCTGGATGACTCCCAGGTTTCTGGCTTCTACAAGTGAAATGAAAGTTCCCTTAATGGTATGCAGGAACACAGTTTTAGAAGACCTGGACAGGAGAGAGATTTCGGGGAATAATTAGTGGATATTGAGTGTTGAAGCCATGACAGTGAACTAAGACCGGGGAGACTGTATAACACTAAAACAGAAGAGAGCCCTGGGCAGTACTCTGGGAAGTGCCATTTTGCAGAGATGTATCTGTCATAAGTGAACTAAAGAAAAGGCATATGTTTGAATCGGCCCAAGTCTGGCATCAGCTTGGAAAATGAGTAGTAAGTCATTAATATGGCCTTACTATTCTAAATCCAGAATGCTTTTATAAATAGGAACTTCCAGGCCTAGAACTTCCAGAACAATGTTGAGTAACACTAGTGACAGTGGACATCCTTGTCTTGTTCCTGATCTTAGAAGGAAAGCTTTCAGTCTTTCATCAAGTAGGATGTTAGCGGTGGGTTTTTCATATATGCCTTTTATCATGTTGCGGAAGTTTCCTTCTATTCCTATTTTTCTAAGTGTTTTTTATTGAGGATTTTGTCAGATTCCTTTTATGAATTAATTGATATGATCATGTGTTTTTTCCCTTCCTTCTGTTAATGCGGTGTATTACATTAATTGATTTTCTTAGGTTGAACTATCCTCGCATACCTGATAAATCCCACTGATCATGGTGTACAATTCTTTTTTTAATAAAATTTTATTGGAGTATATCATTCATACATGAACATATATCAACAATAAGTATATAATAAAAATTGTGAACTTACAAAACATGCATATCATCATACACAAGGCTCCCATACATCATCCCACCACCAACACCTTGCATTGTTGTAAAACATTTGTTACAAACTATGAGAAAGCATCATCAAAATATTACCAATAACTACAGCCCATATCTTACATTTGGTGTATTTCCTACCCAACCCACCTGATTATTAACACCCTGTATTAGTATTATATATTTATTATTGTTCATGAGAGAACATTCTCATATTTGTCCTGTTAACCATAGTCCATCTTCCACTACTGGATTCCCTGTGTTAAGCAGTCCCATACTTTGTACAGTCTATTCATAGTGTACACTCATTGGCTCTCATTTTCATCACAGAGTTGTGCTGTCATCACCTCGTCAATTTTAGAATGTTTTCATTACTCCAAAAGGAAAAATTCTATATCCTTTGTACTCCCCCTATTGTTTTCCCTTAGAATTGAAATAATATTTTCTTACCATTGGTACAAAATATTACAATATTACTGTTAACTATCGTTCATAAGTCATATTAGTTGTAATTTTCCTGTGTATCACCATATTCTTAGCACTTTGTAAAACAGCATTCTTATATTTATACTATTAACCACAGTCTTCATCCACCACTGGTAGAATTCACCAGTGAAGCCTTCTGGTCCTGGGCCAGATGTTGTGGAGGTTTTTGGTGACTGTTTAAATATCTTTAACTCATGATTGGTTTGTTGAGGTTTTCTGTTTCTTCTAGGGTCAGTGTAGGTGATTCGTGTTTCTAGGAATTTGTCCATTTCGTCTATGTGGTCCTGAGCTTTTCTTTGTTGGGAGGTTTTTGATTACTGATTCAATCTCTTGATTTACTCTTAATCTATTGAGATCTTCTATTTCTTCTTGAACCAGTAGGTAGTTTGTGTGTTTCTAGGAATTCATCCATTTCATCTAGGTTTCCTAATTTGTTGGAGTACAGTTGTTCATTGTCTTAAAATCCTTCTTATTTCTGTGTGGTAGTAATGCCCCCCTTTTCATTTCTCTATTTCATTTATTTCTGCTCTAACCTTTGTTATTTCCTTCTTTCTCCTTGCTTTGCCTTTTATTTGCTCGTTTTCTAGATCCTCCAGTTGTGAGGTTAGGGCTCTGATTTAAGATCTTTCTTCTTTTTTAAGGTAAGTGTTTAGGGCTATAAATTTCCCTCCCAGCACTGCTTTTGCTGCATCACATAAGTTTTGGTATGTTATATTTTTGCTTTCATTCTCGTCAAGGTATATCCTCATTTCCTTTGTGATTTCATCTTTGATCCATTGGTTGTTTGAGTATGTTGTTTAATTTCCACATATTTGTGAATTTTCCATTTCTTTCTGTGTTATTGATTTCTAGTTTCATTCCATTGTAGTCAGAGAAGATGCATTGAATGATTTCAATTTTGTTTAATTTATTGAGACTTTTTTGTGATCTATGATATGGTCTATTGTAGAGAATGATCCATGTGCACTGGAGAAGAATTTGTATTTTGCTGCTTTTGAATGAAGTGTTGTATATATATCTGTTAGGTCTAGCTGGTTTAGAGTATCATTAAAATCTTCTATTTCCTTATTGATCTTCTGTCTAGAAATTCTGTCTGTTATTGAAAATGATGGATTAAAGTCCCATATTATTAATGTAGTACTGTCTGTTTTTCCCTTCAATTCTGTCAATATTTGCTTCATATATTTTGGGCCTCTGCTGTTAGGTGCATGTATATGTGACCTTTAAATACAAACATCTGTGACCACTTATATCCCCTGCTGACCAGGCTTCCTCTCCTACTCAAATTCCCTGCCTTCCTTTAGTATGTCTAAGGTATTCAGACCATGAGTATCTGCATATTCTTTTCCTTATAGAAATAATTCTCAAGCTCCCTCCTTTTTCTTTCCTTAAAGTTACCACATCATTTCAAAGTAAATTTTACCAAGATTTAACACGTGATTCACAAATCTCTGTCCAGTATCTGCTATAGGCCAGACCCAGTGTTAGGCTGGAAATTAGGGCAGTGAGCCAGAAAATGCTTCCTCCTTCATGAAGCTGGTTGCCCAAAAAGGGATGTAAGCTATTGAACCACAACCACAATACTGTGTGGTAAGTGATACAAGAGGGGTTGTGCTACGTGGGAGGCCTGGCTGATGACCCATTGAAAATCAGTGTTTGTGCTGTAAATCCCTGACCTCTGCCTGGCCCAGGAGTGTCTGACCACCTGGTTGCTGGCTGGCTGACTTCACTAATTCCAGGGCTGACTGGCTGGATGACTGAGAACGATGAGACTAACCAATGGGCAGTTGCCAATTAACCTTCTGAATGGCTGGCTGGCTGGCTGCAGGGCTTTGGTCACAGGCCTGTAGAAATACAGATCTTCCTGGTATTTTCTACTTTTGCATTGAGGAGAATGAAAGGAGCTTTCTGTTGGTTGTATCCCGTCCCCCTTCATGCCTTTGACAGGTATTGCTGTTGCTGCTGCTGCTTAGAAGAAAAAGACATAGGCAGCAGAATGACCCTCTCCTTACCCAGGTGCTTAGCCTTCTCCATGTGAGTTATTGAAATGGAACATTCTGGACTAACACAGGAAGTGGTTCATATAGGGAGTACCTGTGACTGTAAAGCAGAGACCAGTCCATAAAGTATTCTTGAAAATTCACCTCATGCTTTAGCATTTACAAAAAGAAAGTCCAGAAGTTCCCTCAAAACCTACATGTACTTGGCTTTTGTGATGGTTAGGCTAATGTGTCAAATCGGCTAGGTAGTTGTGTCCAGGTGTTTGGTCCAGCAAGCACTGGGCTAATTGTAATACAAGAGCATTTATGGACTTTGATCACCAGTGAGTTTACTGCATGGATGGCTGATTACATCTGCATCAGTCAGGGAGATTGCATCAGCAATGAGTGACGCTTTTATCCAATCAGTTGAATGACTTAAAAGGGGAAGTGATTTCAACATTAGGAGAGAATTTCCCAGCTCGCCTTTGGATAGCCAACTTCTCCCAGAAACTTATCAAGGACCTTTCATTGGACTTTCATCAGAGCCCCTGGTTTGCAGCCTGCCTGCGGAACCTGGACTTGTGCATCCCCACGGTTGCGTGAGAGACTCTTATAAAATATATTATTGACAGATATCTCCTGTTGATTCTGTTTCCCAAGAGAACCCTGACTAATACAGCTGTGAACCTTTGTCAGGTAGGAAAAAGGATAGAAAGCAGAAGTGGCTTGACAGCTGAGTCTAAAAGCCAGAAGGCTAACTTCCCATGGAGATGGGAATGTGGTGATATTACCAAAACAACTTATCTACAAATGTCAATCTCTTTGTAGAAAGGGGCTTGTGAACTTCAGGCTCAACCTAGGCTGAGGCTGATATCCAGGGTGGAAGATCTGGCAGCCTCGGTGTCCTGGGAAAAGCATGGACAGTAGAAGAAGACACACAGACTTGATTTCAATCCTGGCATTGCCATTTACTAGCTGTGTAACCTTGGGCAAGTTAACATCTTCAGATCTCTTCATTTTGTTCATGATGTTATTATGAGGATGAAATGAGACAATGTGTATAAAATTTAAGACGAGTGACTCCATTCCATCAATGTTAGTTCCTTCCGTTTCACAGAAGCTAAGTGGTTTCCTGAGGTCACGCAACTGGTTGTGTGGAAGCCAGTTCTCAATCTGGAGTCTGCTCAGCTCTCAGGTACTCGGTAACCTACTTCTGCCAGCCACAGCAGTGACCTGCTTTCTCCCAGCCCTCAGCCCATAACACAGTTCCTAAAAACAAAGTGACAAGCAAATCTCTTTTAAGCTAAACATCCACAAACTAGCTGAAAACTTTTGTGAAAAGGAAGAAACTGCCCATCAGAAGATTTGTGGGAACAAGAAGCCCTTCTGAGTACATGTTAAAGACCCCAAATATACTGTGGGAACTCCTTTGTCTTAGCTCCTTAAAGTTCTGTGATAATTTACTTGTGTCATATTTTGAAAAGAGTAACCCTGCCATTACTGGCCTAGTAACTAGTCATTGTTTGTATTCTAATCAGTAGTTGTTCTCTCTTTGATCCTTCCTGGAGGCATTCCCTTAAAGTTTCTTGAATTGTTTTGGTGATATCGCCACAAAGAGCACATGCAGTAGCTTTTTCACAGTAACCAACACATAACTAACTGATGACTTCCTTCGTTAATTTTAAACCTTAGTAAATTGTTAGTTGAAATCAACAAAAAACTATAGAGTGCCTACTCTCTGCAGGAAATGTACTAAATCCCTGAAGAAGGACATGGCATTTGAGATAACCTTGAAGAGTGGGTAGAATTTCAGTAAGCCAACCTGGAGGTTAGGGCATTGCAAGTAGAGTGAGCAGCATAAAGAAAATCATAGATGATAGTGACCTAACAAGGGGGTGAAGGCTCTTCTGGTGTGGCTGAAGCCCTGGAGCATGGGATCGTTGGAAGGTGGGAATAAAGACCAGTTTGGCAGCACATTTGGTAGTAGTTTGAGAGTGTGCTTTATCCTGGAGAAATGCACGCATGCACACTTAAATATTTATATGCAAGTTCAGCCCTGTAAATACGTGAGAATGAAGGAGACAATTCAAGGTTGGAATCAGCTCGTGAATCCCAACGCCTGAGGTTTTTGGCCTTTGTTCTGGAAGTAACGTGTAGTCGTAACAGATTGTAGGTTGGAATGGGGAATTGTCATGATCAGAGATGAATTGTGACAAGATCATTTAGGTGGCAATTTGAAGAACCTATTAAAAATTGTGGTCAGAAATGGAGGGGAAAGAAACTTAGAGGTTAAAAGACCAGCAAGCCAACTTAACAGACCCAACAAGAGGACAGTAACTAAGAGAGGGGATATAAAAAGAAGCGGATGGTGAGAGTTATTATTTAATGGGTACAGTATCTGTTTGAGGGGGTGAAAAAGGTGGAGTAATGGATGTTGGTGATGGTGATATAACTAATACTACTGAATTATACACTTGAAAGTGATTAAAATTGAAAGGTTTGAGTTGTATATATATTACTACAATAAAATGTTTTTAAAAGGGGGTGGGGGATTGGATTGAAAACAATTTACAGAAACAGAATTGAAAGGACCTAGAGTTCAGGTTGGCAAAGAAGAAGACAGAGGAGTCAGGGATTTTTCACATCAATTATCGCACAATTCACATAATGCCATAAGTAGGTTTATATTATTCCTGTTTATAGTTGAGAAAATTGATTAACAGAGTAAGTAGCAAAACAAAAACTCTAACCCAGTTTTGCAGGCTGCAGTTCTCCGCTCGTTCCACTTCATCTCCTTGTTCAAGGATAAGCCTCACGAGCACAACCCTGTGGTTTTCCATTGCATCCTCAGTGCCTGCCACAAGATCCCAGGTTCCTACTTGCACACAGTAAGAACCAATGAATCTTTACTGAAAAGGTCATTAAATGCATAAGTGGCACCATGTGCATGCCTGGTGTTGTGACCAAGCAGAGTGGTATTGGAATGCCTTCTCACAATGGTGATAGCCTTGCTGTGAATTCAAGAATTATGGGGAAATGGGTGGACTATAATTGATTTAAGACATTTTCACACGTATGCTTTCTACTTCTCTGCCCAAGGAGGTTTTACATTAGCTGAAAGTGTCAGAGAGGCATTAAATACTGGAGTTATTTAAAGAGTATGGAAAGCCTCTGCAACTCAAAACTGAAAAGTGTGATAAAGTTTAAGTAGTGTTTTAATTGGCTTTTCCTAGTTTTCCCTGAGGCAGATAAACCAAACCAGCAGAGGAAGCTGAAGTGAATAACAACAAGTACAAATCCTGCTGATCCGGCACTTAGGTATTGTTCCTGACAGCACATGCCTTCCATGTAAAATTTAATATAAAGCTCCTTCAATAGATAAGACTAATGAATATTTTAATCCCAGTTTGACTAGACTCTTGAGGTCTTGTTTCAGATTTTAGGAACAGATGTGCAATCCTATGGTTACAGAACAGGGACAAGTGCCAAAAGTTAACTATTTTGCTTGAAATTATTGTTATGAACAAAACTGTTTAAATGACTCAAAATGGATTAGTTATTAGAACTTTTCTGGACATGCAGTTAGACACCTGTCTAAAAATTCCTCCTGTGGATCAGGTCCTGACATAATAAGCTTTCTGTATACAGTTAGTATCAGTTACAGGTTTTAAGAATGGCATATGTCTTCTTGAATACTTGGGTCCCAGATATAGGAAGGCTAAGTGAAGATGTCTTTGGATAATCTAAGGATATAGGAACTCCGATGAGCCAAAGTTCCTTCGTGAGTTGTTGTTGGGTTTTTTGTTGTTGTTGTTTTGTTTGTTTATTTGTTTGTTTTTAGTGGAATGACCCTAGCAAATGTTTTGGAGAGCAACCTGGGCATGGAGATTGATACTGCTAACCACAGGAGAGAATCCTAAAGTTCCTTGATATATGAGCACCAAGACTGTTGAAGTTAAACTTCCATAAATCCAACACATCATGTGACTAGGTTTAATGCTCCTCTTCCTAGTGTTTATAATAAAGGATAAAGAAAATTAGATAATATTGGGAGTAGATGTGGCTCAAGCAGTTGAGTGCCTGCCTCCCACATGGGAGGTCCCAGGTTTGGTTCCTGGTGCCTCCTAAAGAAAACAAACAAACAATGAGCAAAACAGCAAGCAAAAACAACAAGCAAACAGACGAGGGAGCCAACGCAGAGGAGCCAATGTGGCTCAGTGGTTGAGCACCAGCTTCCCACATACGAGGTCCCAGATTCAATCCTCGGTCCTGATACCTCAAAGAAGAAAGAAAGAAAGAAAGAAAATTAGATAATATCGAGAATTCCTCCAAAAGAATTCCCATCTTGTCATGTGGGGTTCCTCATCTGTGCACCTCTGAATCAGACTCAGTAGTTTTTAACCCCAAATAAGGCTGCTTATTTGAATCTTTTGGGGAATTTTTAAAATATCAGTGCCCCAGCCCCACCCCAGAGATTCTGATTAGTCTGGAATGGAGCTGCCCATTTACATGGTTTTCATAAGTTCTCCAAGGGATTCTAATGTGCTGGAAGGTTTGAGAAACATAGGGTTAGAGCAATCTTACAAACCTCTGGAAGATGGCATTAGGGGAACCTCTGGCCTCACCCCTCCCCTGGGTGAGGTCATGCTCCCACATAGCCCCACAACACCCAAAGCTGAAATGGGAAGGCACAGAACAGTGGACCTAGGAGCGTGCCACTCCAAACCAAAGGGCCAAATCACTGCCCTAAATGAGTTTTTGCCAGGGACACTGTCCCAAAGCTATGCTCTCTGGAACCTGTTCTGAAGCCTGTAAAGCCCCTCCTGTTGGACCTCAGTGTTTCTCCCATTTAAGAAAAAGAAGAAAATGCTCATTTTGGAGAGCAGTGAAAGCATCCATCTCAGATGGTTTTATTGGGAAAAAAAGACAAGGGCAATTTAATTCACATTTTGTATGGACTTAATAAATTAATTGTGATCCCAGAAATTCTTTCTCTGTGTGTGAGAACAGGGGACTGAATTATTCTTTTGCAACATTTTCTCATTCCCTGTCCCATCTGATCGACATCATTGCCTGAATGCAGAGTATACTTATTTGGCCTGTATTTTAATGAGTAATTTAATTTGTTGAGTCAGAGTTTTGTTTTTTGCGGCCAAGAAACATGATCAGTGTTCATCCATAAATTCTTTTTCATCTTAGAAATCACTATTGTTTCCATGGAATCAGTTGAATTGATGAATATTAAATCTGATATCTCCTTGTGTGCATGGAGGCAAAATGGCAGAAAAGAAAGATCAGTGGTGATAGATTTTTTGTAAAACAAAATATTTTTACTGAAATACCACAAACTGACCCTGTCAGCTACCTGCTGTCACCACCCTCCACCCCACCCCTGCACCATATGATCTAATTGGGACCTCTATGTTATCCAAAATTGTACTTTTCAGATGATATCAATCAAGTGGAAACCAAAGGTCCCTATTAGAAACTCAATTTTGAAGTCCCCTTTTTTTGAAGAAAACTTCTATTGTAAATAAGTGAAACCAGGAAGAAAATGATTAAAGGCACCCAGAGAAGCTGGCCAGAGGAGATCATTAGTAGCATTCACTAATCTCATGAAATGACTTGGGTTTGCCTAGAGGTGCCAAGAGCCTCCAGGCAGCTGGCTAATACCACCTTAGAACATTGGGAGTAGTAAATGGTTCATTGATCAAGAAGGAATTAAAACAAAAGAAGACAAAAAAAACTAGAAAGTTTGATTTTCAGATGAAATTTTGAAAAAAATCCTCATGAACAAGAGAATGGGCAGAAGAGGCAAAAATTTTGAACAGTGCAGAATTTTTCATTAATTTGTCCATTCATTCAACAAATATTTGTTCGATGCTATATGTCCTGTTTTAGGCTGCAAGGATGTGGCTGCTTTCCATGCGTAATGAGGGACTTTTGTCTCAGAGGCAATAGGGGTTCAGAAAGAGATTTTATCACTTGTGTTGGTTTGAAGCTGTATGCACCCCAGAAATGTAAGTTCTTAAAGTTAACCCATTCTGGTGGGTGTGGACCCTTTGTAAGTAGGATCTTTTGGTGAGTGGGATCTTAAGATGTGACCCGCCTTATTCAGGTTGGGTCTTAATCCTCTTACTGGAGTCCTTTATAAGAGAATGAAATTCAGTCGAAGAGAGAAAGCCATAGAAGCTGGGAAATACCACCTGATGCCGCTATGTGTCTTGCCATGTGGCAGAGGAGTCCAGGATTGCAGGCAGCTGGTCTTCAGGAAGAAAGCAACATCTCAGTGATGCCTAGACTTGAATATTTTCCTGGCTTCAAAACTGTAAGTTTGAAAGCTAATAAATTCCTATAGTTAAAGCCAGCACATCTTATGGTATCTGCTTTTGGCAGCAAAGCAAACTAAAACACCTCTAGTGCATTTCATTTCCCTTAGCAATAGTAGTACTTCCTCCTAAGTCAGATGTTGTCCTCTTTGGCTCTACACACTTCCCACAAGGTGGTATGAGACAATTGTGCATACAGCGCTGCTGCTGGTGAAAGAATTTAGACCAATGCTCCAGACAGCTGGTATTATTTATCCAGGAAAAATTGGTAGCAATGTCATATAACAAATTGACATTGTCATTTGGGGTTTGCATTGTGTTCTCCTAAAGCCTGAAGAAGACCTTCTTGGATGAGGCTCAGGGCCCAGCCATCCCTGTGGTGCAGCCCTCCAAGTGGTACCAAGGAAGGTGTCCTCCTTGCTGTCAACATCACATTCTTTTTGTTGAAAAGAACCAAAACAATGATATTTAGACATGACTGGCTTCTAAGGTGACAGAGAAATCAATAATTTCCACTAAAAAAATGATAGATTAAAGGGATTCCCCTAATTGACCTATTAACTAAGAAACTCACTATTTGAAATTATCTTGTTTATTAATTTTCTTCTTTATTATCTGTTTTCTCTATGCTTTTTCAATAAGGGTAGGCATTTTGTCTGTTCACCAGTGCCAAGACCAGTTGCCTAATAAGTTTATTATATAGTCTATGGCTGATTTACTTGCTGACATCTGAATGAAGATTTAGATTACACAAACCTGAGGGTGGAGCCAATCATCAAATTTAAATGGAAAAAAATTATATGGAAGGGTAAGGTACCCCAAATAGCCAAAAACATCTTGAAAAAGAACAAAGTTGGAGGACTCACACTTCCCAATTTTAAAACTTATTGCAAAGCTACAGAAATCAAAACAGCATGGTACTGGCACAAGGACAGACATATAGACCAATAGAAAAGAATTGCGAGTTCAGAAATAAACCCCCCACATTTTTGGCCAAGTGATTTTTGACAAGGATGTCAAGTCCATTCAATGGGGAAAGAATAGTTTCTTCAACAAATGGTGCTGGGAAAACTGGATATCCATATGCAAAAGAATGAAGGTGAACCCCTACCTCAAACCATAGACAAAAATTAACACAAATGAACCAAAGACCTAAACATAAGAACCAGAATTATAAAATTCCTAGAAGAAAACATAGGAAAGCATCTTTAGAACTTTGTGTTAGGCAGTGATTTCTTAGGCTTTATACCAAAAGCATGAGCAACAAAAGAAAAATAGATAAATGGGACATCATCAAAATTTAAAACTTTTAGTGCATCAAAGGACTTTATCATGAATTTAAAGAGACAATCTATAGTATGAGAGAAAATACTTAGAG
>JAQZBX010046734.1:0-20682 GCA_029593785.1 Cabassous unicinctus | reverse complement strand
GGACAACTGTCTATTCAAGTTTTTCTCCAAGTTTTAATGGGATAGTTTGTTTTTTTATTGTTGAGTTGTAGTATCTCTTTATATATTATGGATATTAAGCCTTTATTGGATATGGGATTTCCAAATATTTCTCCCATTGAGTCGACTGCCTTTTCACCCATTTGACAATGTTCTTTGAAGTGCAAAAGTGTTTAATTTTGAGGAGGTCCCATTTATCTATTTTTCCTTTGGTTGCTCATGTTTTGGGAGTAAGGTTCGAGAAACTACTGCCTACAACAAGATCTTGATGATGTTTTCCTATATTTTCTTCCAGGAGTTTTGTGGTTGTCACTTTTATATTTAGGCCCTGATCCATTTGAGTTAATTTTTGTACAAGGTGTGACATAGGGGACCTTTTTCTTTCTTTTGGATGGGGATATTCAGGTCTCCCAGCATCATTTTTTGAATAGACTGTTCTGGTCCAGCTGGGAGGGATTGCCAGCCTTGTCAAAAATCACTCGACTGTAGATGTGAGGGTCTATTTCTGAGTTCTCAATTCAGGTCCATTAGTCAATCTGTATGTCTTTATGCAAGTACCATGTTGTTTTTCCCACTCTAGCTAAGTAATATGCTTTAAAGTCAGAGGAGGTTAGAGTCCTCCAACTTTGTCCTTTTTAGAGACATTTTTTACTATTCAGGGCTCCTTACTCTTCCAAATAAATTTAATAATTGGCTTTTCCATTTCTGCAAAAAAGTCTGTTGGGATTTTTATTGGGATTCACTTCATTCTATAAATCAGTTTGGGTAGAATTGGCATCATAACGATATTTAGTCTTCCAATCCTTTTATATGGATTGTCCTTCCATTTATTTAGGTCTTCTTCAATTGCTTTTAGCAATGTTTTGTAGTTTTCTGAATACAGGTCCTTTATGTGCTTGGTTAAGTTTATTCCTAAATATTTGATTCTTTTAGTCACTATTATAAACAGAATGTTTTTTTTTTTTTTTCTGATTTCCTCCTCAGAGGACAGACATATCATCAGCAAATAGCAAAATTTTACTTCTTTCTTTATTATTTTGGTGACTTTTATTTCTTTATCTAGCTTAATTGTTGTAGATGGAACGTCCAGCACAATCTTGAATAGCAGTGGTAGTGGGGGAATCTTTGTCTTGCTCATGATCTCAGGGGGAATGCTTTCATTCTTTCACCTTTGAGTAAAATGCTAGCTGTAGTGGGTTTTTTTGTTGTTTTTTAAGATTTATTTTATTTACTGCCCCCCCATCATTGTTTGCGCTTGCTGTATGCTCTCTGTGTTCATTTGTTGTGTGCTCTCTCATCTTCTCTTTAGGAACCAAACCTGGGACCTCCCTCATGGGAGGGAGACACTCAATCACCTGAGCCACCACCACTCTCCACTTTGTTGTGTCTCTCATTGTGTTTCCTCTTTATGTCTCCTGGTTCCGTTATCTTGTTGTGTCAGCTCGCCACGCTTGTGCATCACGCCAGCTCGCTGTCTTGCTTGTCTTCTCCAGGAATCACCAGGAACTGAACCTAGGACCTCCCATGTGGTAGGCAGTTCAATCGCTTGAGCCACATCCACTTCCCTGTAGATTTTTAATTATGCACTTTACCATATTGAGAATGCATCCTTCTATTCCTATCTTTTGGAATGTTTTTATCAAGAAAGGATGTTGTATTTTGTGAAATGCCTTTTCTGCATCTATCAAGAGGATCATGTGGTTTTTCTTCTTCAATTTATTAATGTGCTTTTTGACACTAATTGATTTACATATGCATACTTATGATAAAACCCACTTGATTGTGGTGTATAATTCTTTTAATGTGCTTTTGGACTCAGTTTGCAAGGATTTTTTTGAGGATTTTTGCATCTATATTCATTAGAGATATTGGTCTGTAATTTTCTTTTTTTATTGTATCTTTATCTGGTTTTGGTATTAGAGTTAAGTTGGCTTCTTAGAATGAGTTTCGTAGCATTCCTTCCTGTTTAATTTTTGGAAGAGCTTGAGCAAGATTAGTATTAGATCATCTTTGAATGATTGGTAGAATTCACCTGTGAAGCCATCTGGTCATGGGCTTGTCATCTTTGAGAGATTTTTGATGACTGCTTTAATCTCCTTATTTGGGATTGGTTTGTTGAGCTCTTCTTTTTCTTCTAGGGTCAGTGTAGTTGTATTGTGCATTTCTAGGAATTTGTCTATATTGTCCACATTGTATAGTTTGTTGGTGTATAGTTGTTCATAGTGTCCTCATGATCTCTTTTATTTCTTTGGGGTCAGTGGTAATGTCCTCTTTCTCATTTATGAGAAATGTTTCTTCTCTCATTTTTTCTTTGTCAGTCTTGCTAAGGGCTTGTTGATTTTGTTGATCTTCTCAAATAACCAACTTTTGGTTTTGTTGATTCTCTCTATTGTTTATTTTTTCTCAATTTCATTTATTTCTGCTTTGATCTTTACTATTTCTTTCCTTCATCTTGGTTTAGGATTAGTTTGCTCTTCTTTTTCTAGTTCCTTCAGGTGTGCAGTTAGATCTTCAACTTTAGCTCTTTCTCCTTTTTTTAATGTTAGTATTGGGGGCTATAAATTTCCTTCTCGGCACTGCCTTTATGGTGTCCTATAGGTTCTGGTATGTTGTGTTCTCATTTTCATTCATCACATGATATTTACTTAATTCTCTTGCAATTTCTTCTTTGACTCACTGATTATTTAAGAGTATGTCATTTAATCTCCACATATTTAAGAATTTTTCCTTTTTCTGTCCATTATTGATTTCCAGCTTCATTTCACTATGATCAGAGAAAGTGTTTTGTATAATTTCAATCTTTTAAAATTCATGAGTCCTGCCTTGTGACAAAACATATGGTCTATTCTGGAGAACAATACATGAGCACTTGAAAAGAATGTATACCCTGCTGTTTTGGGGTGTAATGCTCTATAAATGTCAGTTAAGTCTAGTACATTTATGATATTATTCAAGTTCTCCATTTCTTTATTTATCCTCTGTCCATATGTTCTATCCAATAGTGAGAGTGGTGTATTGAAGTCTCCAAATATTATTGTAGAGACATCTATTTCTCCCTTCAGTTTTGCCAGTGTGTGCCTTCTGTATCTTGGGACACCTAGGTTAGGTGCATATTTAGTATAGTTATTTCTTCTTGGTGAACTGCCCATTTTACTAATATATAATGACCTTCTTTACCCTTATAATAATTTTGCATTTAAAATCTATTTTGTATGATATTAGTATCACTACATGTGATGGTTAGGCTAACGTGTCAACTCAACCAGGTAATTGTGCCCAGTTGTTTGGTCAAGCAAGCACTGGGCTAATTGTAATACAAGGGCATTTGTGGGCTTTAGTCATCAATGAGTTTACTGCATAGATAGCTGATTACATCTACATCAACCAGGGAGATTGCTGTCAGCAATGAGCGATGCTTTATCCAATCAGTTGAATGCCTTAAGAGGGGAAGTGATTTTAGCACTCAGAATTTCCCAGCTTGTCTTTGGACAGCCAACATCTCCCAGAAACTCATCAAGGACCTTCACTGGACTTTCTTCAGAGCCCCTACTTTGCAGCCTGCCTGCTGAACCTGGACTTGTGCATCCCCACGGTCACGTAGAGACTCTTATAAAATCTCATACTATTTATAGATATCTGCTGTTGATTCTGTTTCCCTAAAGAACCCTGATTAATACACTACCCCAGCTCTGATTTGGTTACTATTTGCGTGGAATATCTTTTCCAACCTTTCATTTTCAATATGGTTGTGTCCTTACATCTGAGGTGAGTCTCTTGTAGACAGCATATAGATGGCTCATATTTTTTTAATTGATTCTTTCAGTCTATGTCTTTTGATTGGGGAGTTCAAGCCATTAATAGTCAATGTTATTATTGTAAATGCTTTACTTACATCGTTCATTTTATCCTTTGACTTTCCATTGTCATATTTTACTATTGTTTGTCTTTTTATCCTTTAATTTAATCTTCTTAATAATCTTCATTTCTACCCTTTTTCTCCAAGTCTCTCACCCTGGTTTTTCCCTTTTAGGCTGCAGCACTCCCTTTAGTATCTCTTGCAATTCTGGTCTTTTGGTAACATATTCTATCAGTTTTTGTTTTTC
Organism: Cabassous unicinctus; assembly: GCA_029593785.1. Classification (NCBI taxonomy): domain Eukaryota; kingdom Metazoa; phylum Chordata; class Mammalia; order Cingulata; family Chlamyphoridae; genus Cabassous; species Cabassous unicinctus. The sequence goes on along the minus strand of JAQZBX010046734.1, from coordinate 16,561 downwards.
TATGAAGACTTTGAACTCACCCTCATTTTTTTAAGAATTTATTTATTTTTATTTATTCCCCCTGCCCTTGCCGCTTGTGCTCACTTTCTGCTTTCGATGTCCATTTGCTGCACATTTCCTCTGTGTCTGCTTGTCTCCCTTTCTTGCATCATCTTGTTGTGCCAGCTCTCCATGGGTGTGGGCCGTCAACTCTCCATGGGTGCAACTCTCCATGGGTGCAGCTCTCCACGGGTGCTTGGGCCATCAGCTCTCCATGGGTGTGGGCCGTCAGCTCTTCATGGGTGCAGCTCTCCATGGGTGCAGCTCTCCACAGGTGAATGGGCCATCAGCTCTCTGTGGGTGTGGGCCAGCTTGCCCTCACAAGAAAGCCCCAGGAACCTAACCCAGGGCCTCCCAATGGTAGATGGGAGCCCAACCATTTGAGCCACATCTGCTTCCCTCTCACCCTCATTTTTGAAGGACAGTTTTGCTGGATATAGAATTCTTGGCTGGCAGTTTTTCTATTTCACTACTTTAAATATATCATACCATGCTCTTCTCTCCTCCATGGTTTCTGATGAGAGGTTGGCAGTTAATCTTATTGAGGTTCCCTTGTATGTGATGCTTTTCTTTTCTTTTGCTGCTTTCAGAATCCTCTCTTTATCTCTGATATTTGTCATTCTGAATAGTAGGTGTCTCAGAGAAGATCTATTTGGATTATTCTGTTTTGTGTGCAATGTCTTCCTTGGATATTGATATTTATGTCTTTCATAAGGGTTGGGAATTTTTCAGTCATTATTTCCTCAAATAGTTTTTCTGCCCCCTTTCCATTCTCTTCTCCTTCTGGAACACCAGTAGTGCATATGTTTGTGCATTTTGCATTGCCATTCAATTCTCTGAGACCCTGTTCCATTTTTTCCATTCTTTTCTCTTTCTGTTCTACTGTCTTTTCCAGTTCAGATGTTCTGTCTTCAAAATCACTAATTCTGTCTTCAAGCTATTCCAATCTGATCTTATGTGCCTCTAATGTATTTTTAATCTCATCCATCATGTCTTTCAATCCCATAAGCTCTTTTACTTTTCTTTTTTAGGCTTTCAAATTGCTCTTTAATCTCACCCAGTATCTTCTGAATATCTGTTATCTCTTTAGTCGTATTTTCCTTCAATTCTTTGATTGGATTTAGGAAATTTGTTTGATTATCATTGATTAGTTGTCTCATCATGATATTTGGTTTGTTCCTTTGGCTGAGCCGTCTCTTCCTGTTTCCTATTATGTCTTGTAATTTTTTTCTGGTGTCTAGGCATCTGAATATGTTAGTGAATTTACTCTGATGGTCAATTTCTCTTTCTTTCCTAGTTTTTTTTTTTCTCACAGCATTTGTTTGATTTTTGGTTCAACTTTTCCTGAGTCTTTAAAATTGCCCTTGTTAAGTTATCAAAATCAGGCTAGGGGACTCACTAATGGCCACCAATTTTCTCCCAGGAGTTGTGACTAAAGAGAGACCTAACAGCAGTTTTTCCCCTTGTAGTTTCCTGGCTGGCCAGTAAATATTGCTGATTGTCAAACCTTTTCATGGAGGTGTTTCAACTTCCGCTTGCCTGTGTTTCTGATCTGGCTAGAGCTGAGATTCAAAGTGGGCTCTGCTGGCCAAATTCAGTCAAGTGAATCCACTCTTCACCCTCCGATGCACCCTCCCTCTTCCCTTGTAACAGCTGACTGGGAGAAGGACATCTGTTCCCATCTCAGTCAGCTGCAGTGCGCCAGGGGTTTTATACAGGCTTAATTATTTAAGGTGGGAGATGAGTGCCCTTCCTAGCTGCTGCAGAGGTTTAGCAATTCACATTTTTTGTTTCAGTTCTTTGTCTCTCTGTCCCTCACCTTCCTGGGAGTTACTCAGCATTGTCCTGTTCTGCTGACTCCCAAAGGACAGCTTTTGGCCTTTTCTCCATTAATTTTGTGAGACAATTGAATCCTGACTATCTACTCCAATGCCATCTCCCCAGAACTCTTGGCAATTTCTTTTAAAGAGAAAACATGTATTTACATATTATGAAATAGTTCCACTCCAAAGAGTATGTGTTTGTCTTCTCTCAAAACCGTAAATAACCTAAATCCCCATCAACCAGTGAATGGAGCAACAAATTGTGGTGCATCCTTGCAAGAGAATGCTATTCAGAAATAAAAAGGTAATGTATTATTTTTACATGCAATAACATGGAAAATTTCAAAAACATTGAGCTGAGTGAGTAAGCCAAGTACAAAATAGTCTACACTTATGATTTCAATTATATAAAATTCCAGAAAAGGCAGAATTGATCTATAGATACAGAAGAAATAAAGTTGGTTGAAAAAGAAAAAACCTCTATAGTCTTTTCATATGCTAATATTCAATAATTAGAAAAAAAAACCTAAAAGATATCATTTACACTAGCATTAAAACTATACTTTTTTATAGCTAATTTCATGGAAGATGTTAAAAGGGAAAACATAGAAACTTATTGAGAGAAATAAAAGAGAATTTAGACATTCCATATACCATATTAATAAGTGGATAGGCCACTTATATGCAGATATCCTTGTAGCTGACTGTTGGTGCCCCACCCACATGCTTCACCCTGATCAGTTTGGAGCATACTGGTCTAACTTCTTATGGCTTGTTCATTTTCTCTGGCCATCAGAGTCCTTCTACCCTGCTTATCTGTGTGGCATGGTAGAGGGTTAGGGATTATTGTCCCCTGAGAGTGACTCTGGACCAATAACTGTGGAGTTGTTGTATGTGCAGGAAGCTCCATTGTATAATTCTGAGGCATGTGTACTATGATGTTTCTCAGAGTTTCCCTGAAGGATTGGTATTTTGCTTAATAACAGTACTTTCTTGACTGTCTTCTCTTCACTATATCATTCCCACTTTCCCCAACAATTTGCTGCTGGGCAAACCTATACTGGAGGCATCAATTAACCTCAGATTGATCTATAAGTTCAATGCCATTCCAAATAAAATCCCAATAGTTTGTATGTGTGTGTGTATGTGCATGTGGTTATAAACTGTCAGGATGATTCATAACATAAGCACCCTATTGAAGGTTCTTCAGCAGCAAGCAGACCCTGAGACAAGTAATGAAGCAGAAATTATTTATTAAGAAGCGTTCCAGGAAAAGTCAATTAGGGAGTGAGCAAGGGGACTTAGGATGGGAAGGGGGCTAAAGGAAAGGTGTAATATCAAGCACAGGGTCTGCTGCAAGTAATTTAGCTCAGTCCTGCAAGGCACTTTAGAGACGGTGTGGCTAGCACCTTTGAGTTGCCCCAGTCAGGGTAAGGGCCAGGAGCTGGAGTATTTACACCTCTCCACCATCAATCCCTGGGAAGCCTGCCCTTGGAGGAGGTAAAACCCTGTCCTGGAGCCCCACACATGCAGGCAGAGTGGGATCTGGATGCAGCCCTGGATGTTAGAAGAACGCATGCCTGGAGAAGCAACTCCAGACTAGGGAGTATGGAGAGCACGCACTATGTTGAGACAAACATCCAGAGGAGACAAACGTCTTCCCTGGGGAGCTGCCGCTGACTGAAGCCAGTGGTGATAAGAGAAACTTGTTTTCAGAGCTGCTGCCAAGCCACAGCCATGGAGGGAACTTCCAACAGAGACAGTGTTTCCAAAGACAACTGCCACCATAAACAACTGCTGATGGACCCTCTCCAGAGATCTTCCCTGCCTAGCACCTTGCATGACAAGGTGTCAAACCACAAACCCTGCTTTGTCAGAGACAAATCTGTGAATATACTTGGGCATGTGGGAGAGGCTGTCAATTGTTGATATTTCTAGCTTCAAACCAAATTCACATCACTTAACCAAGCTAAGCCTTATTTTGTAAGGGCTGATAATATCTTTATCAGAAATTGTTCAGGAGGATTAAATGAGATCTTTAAGTGCTTAGCAGAATCCTCCAAACTTGCTGTTTCTCAAGAAATATTTCTTGAAGAGGATTTGTACAATAACTAGATTTTTTCCCTGAGGCAAGAGAATAAATTTCCTTCTGGGAAAGTTGACTGTTCTAATGGCAGAATTTTGATCATTTGATTACTGACTGCCAGGTCAGTGGGCAAGGGACAGCAGCTGCTTCTCATCATAACCCAAAATGCTGTCTGAATTAGGTGACGGTAGATAACCAATGGTCCCTGCACCGCCAGTCACCCAAGCTCCTTAAAAAAAAGTCTGGCATTTTAATAAATGGCAAGAAATAGGAAAAAAAAAAAAAATTAACACTGACCATGAAGTTTTACACAAATTCTAAGTTTAGTTGAAAATGGTTTCTAAGTTTTCTAATTTCATAACTAAGATTCAAATGGTAATGATGAAAACTTTATTTTAGCTCTTTGAAAAGCAAATAAATGAAAATATGTCAGTGCAGAATGCATTGTTTTCACTCTAAAATTTCTGTGGGATGTGAACTGAAAGTGAAAATGAAAGCATTAGCAATCCCACCTACCATGAAAGAGATTACCAGCATTGGCAAAGATTAAACACTGTGTGGCAGTGTCTCTGCTGAACTCTCCTGAGAAAAGGCTCTATGGGGGAAAGTCTGACTCTGGCCTGTCTGGAGGGTACTGCCCACTTCAGGGCAAACAGAGCTGCCTACTGAAGGGACGCATTCTTCATGGGCTCGAGGCTCCCTAGCCTTTATTTGCTGAGGAACTGACCCCCTGGCCCTCATGCAGTCATTAAAGAAAATGGCCATTTAAAAAAAATAATGGCCATTCTACGTGGTGTGAGATGATACCCCATTGCCGTTTTGATTTGCATTTCCCTAATAGCTAGTGATGTTGAACACTTTCTCATGTGCTTTTTGGACAGCTGTATTTCTTCTTTGGAGAAATGTTAATATAAGTCTTTTGCCCACTTTTTGATTGGACTGCTTGCTCTTTTATTGTTGAGTTGCATGATCTCTTTTTAAAATTATTTTTATTTTTATTTATTTATTCATTCATTTATTTTTGTTACATCTATTCTTCCTTTTCCCTTCCCTCAGAACCTGTGGTGGCCACTGCCTTTATACCAATGATATGATTCTTCCATTGCTAGAATAATAATAAGTCTATAATAGACTAATAATAAGTCTACCTTAGCCTATTGTTCATTCCCCAATCTTGAGGATTTGGGGATGGTGATGCCCACTCTGTTTCTGATTGAGAGGGGGCTTAGATCTTATGGGGCAGATGGATGGAACTGTCTTGCTTGCAGTTGAACACACTCTCTGTTCCTTGGGATGGACAATGTCTCCTTGTTAGCTGTCCTGGGTGAGTCCAGTGAACTGGAGAGTAGGGATTATTACCAAGTTTGGTCAAGAAAAAGACCTTGACCAAAAGGAGGAAATATTAAATACAAATGAGTTTTTATGGCTAAGAGAATTCAAAGTGAGTTGGGAGGTCATTCCAGAGGTTACGCTATGCACATGTCAGCAGGATCTCATTGACTGCCACAGTGAACAGTGCCTCAAACAGCCAGACTCCTGAGGGCTCTAGAGACATTTAGACACTATAAGCAGGGCAAACAGGCTCAGGAATTCAGCACCCTGTCAGTGGGCCTTACTTTGGAATTTAGGCTCTCCAGTGTAACAAAGTTAGACTCATCTATAATTTTCCTACACACGGCTCTTCTGCCCTTTTATTTGAACCTATAATTACCACTATAGTTGCTAAATATATGTCCCAGAGACTTAAATCTTTGGTCTGTTCAAATGCCTATTGAGCCCTGAATCTCAACAGAGATGTATGATATCTTTATATAGAATGGAAATCAAACACTTATTGGATATGTGATTCCAAAATATTTTCTCCCATTCAGTGGGCTGCCTTTTCACCTTCTTGAGAAAGTCCTTTGAATCATAAAAGTACATAATTTTGAAGAGGTCCCATTTGTCTATGTTTTCTTTTGTTCCCTTGCTTTTTGTATAAGCTTTAAGAACCCACCCTCTTCCACCAGGTCTTGAAGATATTTTTCTACATTTTCTTCTAGGAGCTTTATGGTTTTTGCTTTTAAATTTAGGTCTTTGATCCTATTTTGAGTTAATTTTTGTGTAAGGTGTGATATAGTGGTCTTCTTTCTTTTGCCTATGGAGATCCAGTTCTCCTAGCACCATTTGTTGAATAGACTGTTTTGTCCCAGCTGGGTGGGTTTGACAGCCTTGTCAAAAATCACTTGACTGTAGATGTGAGGGTCTGTTTCTGAACCATCAGTTTGGTTCCTTTGGTTTATGTGTCTGTCTTTATGCCAGTATCATGCTGTTTTTTATCACTATAGCTAGCTAATATGATTCAAAGTCTGGATGTGAAAGCCCTCCAACTTTGCTTTTCATTTTTCAGATGTTTCTGGCTATTTGGGGTCCCTTACCCTTCCAAATAAATTTGATAATTGGTTTTCTATTTCTTTAAAAAATGCTGGTGGAATTTTTATTGGGATTGCATTGAACCTGTATAGCAATTTGGGTAGAATTGACATTGTAACAATATTTAGTCTTTCAATCCATAAACACAGAATGTTCTTACATTTATTTAGGTCTTTTAGATTTATTTTAGCAATGCATTGTAGTTTTCTGAATACAAGTTCTTTATGAGGGACCCTTTATTTTGAACTGATTAGGGTGTGGAAATGCAGTTCCAGGTACAAGTAATAAATTACTTGAACAGGAATATCTATCTCAGGTCCTCACCCTAATAGAAATCTGCTTAGGTAAATTCTGTGGTTTACCCCATGATTATAATGTTTATATTGCCATCTAACTTCCATTATGATAGCAAGTAATTGAGTAATTAGATAAATCAGATAGTTATGGTCTACTTTTAACCATGTTACATTTTATTTCCTTTAAGGTGTAGGTGTAGCTCCACCTCTGACCCTTGGATAAAATAATGACTCTCTCATCTCAGCTTCCTTACTGTAAATGGGGAATAAATATTTTTAAAAAGCCCATTTCATGTGAGAATTATATACGTTACCAAATTTAAGCATGGTCCAGTGTCTTCACAGCTACCTTCTCCTCCACTATCTACCCCATCCCCACATCTCTTTTGTCCAGCTTAACTTTTGCCCACAAAATGCAATTTCTCTGGCTGCCATGAGCCTATCCACCCGCTGTCTCACACTGTGGGTGCATGTGACATGGGAGAGGACTCTGGCTCATTCCCTATAACCTCTGTTAGCACAGAGGTCAACTAGAGAAGATGGAGGCCGGCAGGCTCTGTTCACAGAGGGCCCTGTCGCTAGGCAGTCCTGGAAACAGGAGGTGAGAAATATAAATAAGGCTTCTCTTGGCTGCCTTTCCCTCGGTATATTTAGATCTTCCCAGGTTTTTACCACAAGGCTCCATACATTCTGAGCTTGCTCACAGCAAGGGGTCTTTTCATTCTAGCTCTCAGCTGATGAGTGTGTCTAGGGGTGGCCAACAGGGAGACAACAGGGCAGTGAGAGAACTGACAGCAGTGCGGGCAGACACACAGGGTGGGGATGGACAGACGTGTGGGTCTTCCAGGGCAGGATGTGAGAGCCGCCTAGGGAGCTCCATTGACACACTCAGGTTGGGTATAATGGCTCACTATTTACAGGAAGTTCACCATATGAAAGATAGACTACTTTCTATGGTGACTTATCTTCTGAAAGTGATTCTTGGGGAAAGGAAAGTTGTTTCCAAAGCAGAGGTCACCGAGAGTGAGCAGGAAACCAGCAGCTGGGCTCCCATGTCCTCTTCAGCCCTCAGTTTCTCCCTGCTCTGCTGGTGACTCTTCTTTGCAAGTTAAGAGGAACATTTTCACCCACATGGCCCTGAGCAGATGCCAGCTGTTCTGTGTTCCGTCAAAGCCGCTGAGCGACAGCTCGCAAGCCAGATGAGTCGTACAGGGCTTTCAGGATTGCTTTGTCTTTGTGGGCAATGTCTTTAGACACTAAGCACAGGCCTGCAAAGTATTGTTTGTTTTTATAAAAAGTCTTCATAAATATGTGAAATACACATAAAACTATTGGGAAGCAATTTTAAATTTAACTAAATTATTGCAGAAATACTGAACAGGTCTCTGATGAGTTTATCAGAAGTATAGGATTTATCAGAAGCGTAAAATTCAAATGCCAGTTAAACAACCACACCATTATTTTCACTTTAACTACAATCCTGGACGGAAGCTGCTCTCAGCCTTCATCCTCTGATTTCCAGAGCTTCGCCCTCTGCTGACTTTGCTCTCCACCCATAGTCTGTGACTCTGCTGGGAACATGAGTACTCACATCTGTACTGAGTCTTCTTTTCACGTTTCTCATCTCAGCTTATATGCCAGTTCCTCAGAGAACCCTCCCTGGCCAGCTTCCCAAGGTATAGCTTTCTCATGATTCTAGCTCGTGTTTCCTTTTCCTTTAGGTGTGCATATTGTATTCAGTTTTCTATTCTTTCCCCCAGACCACTAGCTACACAGGGCTACGGCTCAGTCGGCTTTTTTCTCCACTGAACAACAAGTTTGTGCTGAGGGCCCTGTGAATGAGTGAAAGTAAATGTCTCTACTGGAGTGAAAAGTAGAGCAAGGAGCAGAAGGAGGTTGAAAGTAGGAAAAGATTTACCAAAAAAGTCATTTTCTTCCATCCTAAGTCAGGTAGAATTCCAATTAATCTATTTCCAGATAATAAATAAAATTTTGTTTCTACCAAAATACAAATATGAAATAAAATGTAATATTCCATTTATTAACCAGAAATATATTTAGGGTTTCTGTGTTCAGAGATTCTAAAGCTTATAGCTTCTTTTGCTTTATATGCTTAATAAATTACATAATGTCAACAGCCTCATTTTAAAAGTTTTGATTTTTGTGTTTTCAATCTTCCTAGGCAGCTGCAATTTTAGAATCATTGGCATGAATGTCACAAATTACAAGATGTTTGATAATGAGCAACAACATCAAAAGCTAAGCAAATACTAAGTGGTGACTGTGATAGATTGAATTATGTATCCCAACAAAAGGCATGTTCTTAATCTTAATCCACCTTCCTAAAGGTTTGAATTTATTTGAAGTGTGACCAACTAAATCAGGATAGACCTTAAACCATATTACTGGAGACCTTATAAAGAGAAAGTCACAGGCAGGGGCCAGAGACCAGAAGTCATCAGAAACTGGAAGAGCAGACACAAGGAGAGAGAGAGTGATTGCAATGTGATAGGGGCAGACATGCAAGCCAAGGAGCCCCAAAGATTGTGGCAAACCAGCCCCAGAATGCTACAGACTTCAGGGAGAAAGTATGGTCTTAGCTTGTATCTTAGTTTGCTACACTTTAACTCATAATAACATCTTCAGAAAGTCCTCTTTACAAATAAATTCACCCACATAGAATCAAGATTAAGAACATGTTTTTTGTTGGGGTCCATAATTTCATCTACTACAGAGACAAACAAATATCAATGCTTACATTCTGATGGAACTGTGAGCTATTCCCTCTGATCTTTCCTTCCAAAGGATGCTACTGTCCATCTTAGGTGCTTGTTCCTCAACATGTTTCTGGCCAGAGCATGTTAGAGAGCCCAGCTCCTTGGTTCTCAACTATCTGAAATGCGCTTCTTTTCTAGAGGACCAGTTCAGTCCCATTGTTTTAATTAAGTACATGTGAATGATTATTACATTTATATCTCTCAACCAGACCTCTCCCTGCCCTCCAGGTTCAGCTACCCAGCAGGTCGCAGCATCTCCACTTGCCTAACAAAAATAACAATCTCATTATGTCCAAAGTGCTTGATATTACCCCCAAACCTGTTCCCTATCTCAGTAAGTGGTAACCCCACATACTCAGTGTTCAAATCAAAACTTCCACTGAATTATTTTATTCATCAGATACAAGACACAAACTGTGTCTTGTATCTGATCACTTCTCCCCATCCCCACTGCCACTCTCCTAGCTAAACTACCATCATGTGGCATCAAAATGACTGCACCAGACTAAGAAAATGACTGCACCAGCCTCTCACTGGTCCAAGTCCACTCCTGAAGTCCATATGAATAGGTCTGCCTTCTCCCCTACTTCATATCTGATATGGATGAGACTGTAAAGAACTACTTATGAAATGTTTACTAAATGATTGAAAGAAGAGTTAAAGGACAAGCTTAGAGGTCCGAAGCCTCCAAATTCTGGAATCTGGATTGTCTCTGGGTTTAGATTAATCACTTTTATTTTAGTAGGCCTTGGTGGTGATTCTAATACAATAACTTTACCGGAGAGAGATAAGGTAAGAAGAGACTAAGATATGTAATTCAGTGTTTACGGTATACCCTTTATTCATTCCTTTTACATTCAACATATTTTTATTGAGCACCTATATTCCAGTGATAACAGACAATAAATACATAAACTGTGTCTGGTGGTGGAATGTTCCAGCTCTGGAGCAGGATCAGTGCAATATGGCTGCAGACAAAATTTGACTTCTACCTAGTTTTGTAAATAAAGTTTTATTGAAGCACAGAAACATATTTATTTATATATTGTCTATGATCTACAATGACAGAGTAGAGTGCTTGCTAGAGAAACCTTATGTTCTAAAAAGCCTAAAATCTTTACTATTTTTTCCCTTTACAGAATAAGCTTGCCCAGCCCTGCTACAGAAGAAAATAAAGTAGGATAAGGTGGAAGGAGATTGCAGGTGGGAGGAGGATGTCATGGCAAGATATTGCTATATTATAGAGAGTATTTGTGAAGGTCATTAGGACAAGGAAACCATCCAGCAGAGACCTGAAAAGAGTGAGGGCATAAGCCCTGCAATGCATAGGATGGCATTCAGAAAGAGAGGAAACATCAACAAATGGCTCAACACAGGAGAGACGTTGGCGTGTTGTGGGAACAGCTAGGATATCAGGTTCTTGGGACTGGGTGACTGGGGAGAAATGGAAAGAGATGAGGGTCAGAAGAAAAAACAAATAAATATACAATTAGACACACAACTAACCCTGAATTGGACTCCAGATATTCTCCAAAGAGAGCCCATTAAAGGCAGAAGGCAGTAAGTTTTCTCTCTACCTGCTGGACGATACAGAGAAACATTGACACCAAAGCCACTGGGCCAACTGTCCTTCCTCCTGGTCTTCCCTTTGGAGACTCCTGCTCCCTCTGTCTTGTTTGTCTACTGTCTTCAATTACAAGGGACACTCTGATGATATGTGAGGGAAATGGTGTTATCGCTAGAAATTTCTACTTTAGTTGCATCAAGTTACATTATGTACTGTCATTTGTTTTTATTTCAAGAGGACTTCATGAATAAGATTATTTCCCCATTTTGCATTTGCCCCTACCATATCTAATACAAGTGTATAATTATTTCTCATGAATTATTTTATGTAAAAGATTGAACTTTTTAAATCTACTGGCCACCACATGTTATAAAGGTTGAACAGGTTAACAAGATGGGACCCAAGTCATAAATGGTATAGAACAAACCACCCTTTATAATTTAAATGTTTCTTTGGCTCTTTGCTTGAATTCTGCTATTACTCAAAGGAGAAGTTATTTCTTAGAATTCCATTTAACAAAGTGATTAACCATGGGTGCTCATTGCCCATGTGTTTTTCATAGTCACAAACACAAATTTAAACATTCTAATTGAATCTGCTGTTGACATCTGCATAATTATGCAATGCATTATTCAGGGATGCTTATAATATGTGTGAACTATAGTGTCACATTAGCAATTTTCATGTTTATCAAAAAGCTTTAGTCAAGCCAAAAATCAACTGCACGCAATTTGCTACGCAAATATATTTCCCAGGTCAGCTGGCAGCCTTCACTTATTTGCATCAGCACTGATAACTAATGAAAAATGCTATAAATTAAAAAGCTCATGCAAAGTCTTATAAGAATTATGTTTCCTAAACATTTGGGGAGAAATAAACATCTGCTACAAAATTATAAATCTTAACTTTTTAGTGTTTGTACAGAAGATACAAAGGCAGCTTGAAATTTAACATTTTTTCTCAGGAAGCTGCAGATCTTGGTAATTGATTTATGATTATTGCTTCCCAGGAAGTTCTGAATTAGCATCTACCAAAGTAGAGGACTCTTGATGATTTCCACATATGATGAGTTGTTTTATTCAGCAGCTACTTTCAATAATGATGAAGCAGATTTTGGTCATATGAACTAAACTCAAACACATCTAATGACACCCTTAAGGTCCAAGAGGACTGCACAGCATCTGTTGAATTGGAGTCACTGAAATAATTATTGAGATCATTCTGATAACCTAGTTAATTTAATAAGATTAAAAAAATAATCACCAGAAAGGGGGCACTTGCAGAATGACAGAATGAGGACCTCTGAAAATCCACTCTTCTGTAAAGGCAAGAACATTGGAAAAAACTGTCAAATCAACTTTTTCAGAACTCTGAAAATTAACCAAAGGCTTACAACAATTCAAGGAGAATTTATTCTGACAAATGATTGAAGTTCAGTAAGAACAACAAGCTTTGTGCTATTTTAACTTGCTCCATTCCCACTCCCATCTCCCCACATTGGAGATGGATTTGAAAACCAAGAACTTTCCAACTACAGAAGCTGTGAAAAACAGTAGCTCAGCAACCATGGGAGGTATTAGAAGATGTTGGGTGCACCCAATAAGCCTTATAGAATTTTCACCATTTGACATGGCAGTGTCTGTAGAATGAATAAAATCCCCCCAAAAATATCCATACCATAATGTCCAGAGCCAATGAATATGTTACTTTACCTGAATATGTTACCTTACATAGAAAGGGGCTTTAATGATATGATTAAATTTAAATTACTTATGAGATGAAGCAATTATTTTAGATTTTCTGGGTGGGTCCATTGTAATCACAATGGTCTCTATAAGAGGGATACAGGAAGTAGATATTAGAAAAAGCTGGAAAAAGCAAGGAACAAATTCTCTTCTAGAACAAACAGAGGAAACACAGCTCTGCCATCACCTTGATTTCAGCCTCATTACTACTAAGCCCCAGAGCTATATGATAATACATTTGTATTGGTTAGGCCACGAAGGTTGTGGTAATTTGTTCAAGCAGCAACAGGAATATAATACAGTCTACTCCTTGTAAATATTTCATTACCAGAGAATTAATTATTTGACCTAATTTAGAACTTTTTTAGTGAGGAAAGCCCCATCCCCATAAATTGTCTCAAACAATGACAATTGTTTAATATTGCAGCTGCCTGAGGCAGCAATACCACTTGGAGCAAACAACAGCTGATCAAGAAAGTTAAAAGGAAAACCTGTTCATAAGGGCCTTTGAAAACCTTCACCATATTCCTGGAACTTGAGAAAGCCCCTCACATGTGCAGGACTGTGGGCACTAGAAGACACTAATCTCTCACCTTTCATGAATCTTGAGTCTTCACAGCAAAAAGTAAAAGTTAAGGCAGAGTTGTAAGTTTCCAGAGCAATGAAAGCATTTCCCAAACACACACACAGAAACTTGTCATGGATTTGGAGGATAATTGTTTTAAGAGAATTTAAGGAAATTTCTATCCAATCATTAGTTAACCACTAAGCTAACAAAGGAGAGACTTCTGTGGCTTCATATGACAAAGAATACAGATTCTGCAAAATTAGTCCAGGAAAGTCACTAAACTAACAGAAAGAAATGAAATAGAAATTTTGGAGTTAAAAACTACAATAACTAAAATGAAAAATTCACTGGAGTGGTATAAGAGCAGATTTCAGCTGGTAGATGAAAGAAGCAGAAAATTTGAAGATAGGTTAATTGAGATAATCTTGTCTTAAGTGAAAGAAAGAAAAATGAACAGCATCTCAGAGACTTGTGGGACACTATTAAATATACAAATAAGCATAATAGGGATTCCAGAAGGATGAGAGAGAGGGATAACACAGAAAGAATAGTTAAAGAAATGATAGCTGAGCATTTCCTGAGTTGATGTAAAAAGTTATTCAACACATCCAAGAAATTTAATGAACACCAAGAAGGAAAACCTTGAGACACTCACAACTAGAAACATCATAATAAAAAATGACAAAAATGAATATCAAAGAGAGGACTGTGAAAGCAGCAAGATAAAAATGGCTCCTCATATACAAGGGGTCCTCAATAAGACAAAAATTATGCTTCTTACAAGAAACCATGGAGGCCAGAGGATGGTGGAATGACATTTAAAAATGCTAAAATAAAAAGACTGCCAGCCAACAATTCTCTATGCATCAAGACTATCGTTTAACAGTGAAGGCTAGGAGGGAATGCAAGGTGATGGCAGAGTAGGGAGCTCTAACAGTGAGCTTGTCCTATAGGGCAGTTAGTAATCAGCCAGGGTCTATCTAAATCACCTGTTTGGGGAGCTCAGGAGACCAGAAGAACACTATACACAGGGAAGAACAGAAGGAAGAGACTGGCCATCTGCAGTAAAGATTTGTGAGCAGATCCCTCTACCATGCAGAGGCCAGTGCCCTGGGGAGCCACTTCCTGGCTGGAATTGGACTTTCTGTTCCCCAAAAACAGGGGAGGAGGAGAGGACCAAGCACTGAGTATGGCTATTGATTAGCAAATTTAGCTAGCTAGATTTCAATTCTAAGTACATCCGCTGTTTAACCCCATCCAAGTCAGAAAGAAGCCTGCAGCTTCCATTTGAACTCCGGCCCCAGCAAGATAAAATCACAGTGACTACCTAGATGGTAGGAATAGGCTTCTTTCTGCCTAGGTCAAATTACCTCCCCAGCCTGGGCTCCAACCCTGTCCCTGGCAGGGGAGGAAGGTGGGTAGAACTTCATCATCTCTCCAGGAAACTACAGACCGTTTCAGCCTGTGTGGCTTAGATTACTGTCCACATCCTCAGCTCCATCCCCACCACTGGCTGGGGAGAAAGATGGGCAGAGTTTCATCAGTTTCTGGAGAAATATTGGCAGTTTCAGCCTTCAAGGCTTAGAGTACCAACCACACCCTCAGCAGCAATCCTTCCCCTGGCAAGGGAGAAATGTGGATAGGGTTTGATAGGTTTCTTGAGGTAATTACATAGTCTCAAACCATTCAGCTCAGAAAGCAATCAACAGTCTTTATCTCAACCCTTCCTTAGGGAGAGGAGGGACTTTTATTAATTTAGAGATACAGTGCCCTCTTGGAGCATCAGGGAACAGCTTGTTAAAGGGCAGCTTTTCCTTAGGAAAAGTTGGGAGCAAAGCCAGTGCAGGTTTGGCAGTTGATTAAATATCACAGAGCACAGGGTCTGGGATCAGTGCAACAGTTTCATCCTGTTGTGGCAGGCAGCCTTAGCCTCAACCACACCCCTGACAGTGGCTAAGTCAGCTGAGAATTAAAGATGAAGCACAACTTTCAGGCCGTGGAAAATAGCTAGTTAAAAAATGCCACCTGCTGGGTACATCAGGGAAGCATGGATTGCAGAGTCTCCAAAGAGAACTTGGTCAGCATTTAGGGTCTCCACCCCAGGGCATATTGGAAATGATCTACACCCATTTCATGGGTCTCTAGGCCTGTTTTGGCTGGGAAATCTGATTTGAGAAGGTTGCTCCAGGAGGGAGTCCCTACCAAAATTAGCCCTCAAGGTAATAGCAGCCAGAGAAAACAAAAACAGTGTGTGTGTATACAAATCAAAATCAAACATAACAGATTAATGCTACTGGTGGAGGAACATGGGAAAGGAAGTTTTCTCCTGTGGATGAAAAAAGTGCACAAATAGTGCAATCTCAAAAATTTTACTGTATATTCAGGTCAAGAGTGAGATAAATAGATGAAAAAAATCTGATTTGTTAAACATGAGTTATTATAAATTTTCAAAATAAGTGGAAACAAATGTCAAAGAGGAGTTTTAGCACAAAGTCAATCAACAAGAAAGCTCTAGGCTAGAGAGAAGCAAGGCCAGAATAGTTACATCAAGAAAATGAGATGTTGAGACACCTGCAAAAAATTACAAGCCATACTAAGAAACAGGAGATATGGCCCAGTCAAAGGTACACATTAATTCTCCAGGGGACATATGGGATTTGAGACAAGTAATTACAGATGTTCAAACTAATCTCCTTAATAAATTCAATGAGATAGCTAAAGAGATTAAGGATATTTAGAAGACATTGGTGAGAACAAAGAAGAATTTGAAAGCAAGAAAAGAAAAATAACAGATGCAATGGGAATGAAAGGCACAATAAGTAAAATTAAAAATAGACTGGAGGATTAAAAACAGCAGATTTGAAGAGGCAGAAGAAAGGGTTACTGAGCTAGAAGACAGGGTGTCTGAAATTGAACACCAAGAACAGAAAGGGAAAAGAACAGGAAAAATTGAACAGGATCTCAGAAAATTTAATTATAGAAAGCACCCAAACACATGAATTATGGGTCTTCCAGAAGGAGAAAAGAAAGAAAAACAGGCAGAGGAATATTTGAGGAAATAATTGTAGAAAATTTCCTAACATTTTTTTTTAAACTAAATGTTCATAGCAGCTTTATTTTTCTACGACACCCACCCCTCCCAAGATGGTTCCCTCATCTGTTTGCTTGTTGTTTTTGTTCCTTGTTTGTGCTCATTATCTGCTCATTGTTTTTTGCTCATTGTCTGCATGTTGCATGTTGTCTGTTTG
>JAQZBX010046733.1:0-20682 GCA_029593785.1 Cabassous unicinctus | reverse complement strand
TGGGGTGCGCTTTGCTTCCTGGATCTGCACATCCATCTCTCTCAATAGGGTTGGGAAGTTTTCAGCCATTATTTCCTTCAACACTTCTTCTGTTCCCTTTCCCTTCTCTTCTTCTGGGATGCCCATAATGCATATGTTTGAGCATTTTGTGTTGTCAGTTTATTCCCTGGGTCCCTGCTGGGTTTTTTCTATCTTTTTGTCTATTTTTTCTACTATCTGTTTGATTTCAGATATATTGTCTTCCACATCACTAATTCTTTCTTCTTCGTGTTCAATTCTGCTACGTGAATTCAGCGTCTTTTTGATTTCTTGGATTGTGCCATTGGCCACCATCATATCCATTATCTTTTTGGGTGTGTTTACAATTTCATCAGTATGTTCTCCAAGTGTCCTCTTTATATTCTTAATCTCTTCCTTCATTTCTTTAAGTTGGTCCATGATATTTGTTTGGAATGCTTCGATTAGTTGTTCAATGATCTGCTTCAGTTCCTGGTTTTTAGTTTGCTCATAGGATTCGTCCATTTTTTCCTGTTTCTCAGTGTAGTTTGTAATTTTTTGTTGCCCTCTAGTCATCATTTTACCTTGATGGATTTATTCAGTTGATTAGCTTCTCTCTCTGCTCTAGAGTTTTATTTAGCTGGTGGTTCTGTGTGTGTGTAAAGTTTTCTCTTTGATGCTTTTTCTTCTTATTTTATTTCCTTGCTTCTTTCTATGTTCTGAATCTCTATGGTTCAGTCCACACCGTCATTCTGTCCAGATAGATGTCCCAAGCTTCTTACTCCACACGGCCACAGCACAGACCCCCTTGCCGCACCCCACCCACTATCTGCCATGTTCTGGGAGCTGTCCACAGTTGCCCCTCCTAAGCCCACTCCATCTTGCCACCTCTCTCTTGGGTTGAATTTTTACCACAGTAGGTTTTGCTGTTTTCACTCTCGTCGGAGTTTGGCATTTTTTATGAAATCCAAAACTAGATATTGGATTGTATTTGTAAACTAGTCTCTTCCTCTGGTCATATTAGATTATATTAAATTCAGAGTTTTCACTTTTAATTGATTAAATTATGATTAAGTCTTTGATTTGGCCACATCAGTAGGATTCTGAGTCCCTGCCTATATGTTGGGCAGGAACTCACAGAGAAAATGACATGGCAGAGTACAGAGTTGGCATTTTGGATGCCTGAGACCTGGGGAGAGAGCCAACCCATTCACCTGAAAAGACCAGAGCCCTGAACAGCTGAGAAAGCCTGTAAAGAAATGAGCCCTGGGGAGAGAGACAAGCATTATCCTCACCTACAGCTGAGATCAAAAGGAGCTAGGACCTTGGAGCCTTAGGAGGGAGAGGAAAACTGAACCCTCACAGAGACCAGAAGCCATTTTGCTTCAACATGTGGCAACAGACTTTCGTGAGCAAAGATGACCTTGCTTTATGTCCTTGTGACTGTAAGCTTCTACACAAAAAAAATACCCTTTATAAAAGCCAACAGAGTTCTGGTATTTTGCATAAGCACCCCTTTGGCTGTCTAATACAGGTATTCTTACATACCATTTGCCCATACCACTGCCCTTACCTTTGTAATGATACCTTCAGGTACCTCAGAAAGACCTTCTTCCTATAGGTGCAGTAGGACAGATTGGAGGGCACAAGCCTGGTCTGGGGAAACTTAAAAGTTCAAAATATCTGCTGAAAGAGCCACTTGTGAATTTAATTTGATTAGTAGGTCTCATCCAAGTAAAAGCATAAGGCATTCAAGCATATATAGAAAGCTATGCTTTGAGTAGTCCCACAAGGGAGGTGCCAGGTTCAATTCCCAGTGCCTCCTAAGCAAAACAGAAATAAATGAGCAAAAACAAACATAAAAATCCAACTCAGGGGAACTGATGTGGCTCAGTGGTTGAGTTCTGTCTTCCCTCATATGAGATCCTGGGTTCATTCTCCAGCTCCCAACACCTAAAAAAACAAAATAAAAAAGGAATATTACTAGAGGTAAAGAGGGATATTTCATAATGAAAAAAGGATCAATTCAAAAGTATGATATAAAAATCATTGTTTGCATGCATATAAAATAGCTTAAATATACATAAAGGAAAAGTACATGTATTCATTTAGACCATTATCTTTACAAAAATTTTCCTATTCCATTTCTAACTTTTATTTGGAATGACTAAAGGTAACAGTCACTACACTTATCTGATAATTGTTGGTGGCATTCCAATTATTACCCACCACTAACATATCTGATATTTTCTCTCCCACTTATTTTTTTTGTCTCTAACTTTTATTATATTCTTCCAGACCCTTTTCCCAACCCAGAATCATGCCAACTTAATTTTCCCCTCCCTATCTATTCTCTGGACTACTCATGGTCCTATTAACTCATACATCAATTCTTAGTAGTAGTGAAGGAAATTCCTTATGTGAGATTATTTACAATACTTACACATAGCAAGATTTAGGTACTGTTAATAAGGCATTGAGATGACATTTTGGCCAAGGGTTCCGGGAATTTTGCCTATAATATATCACTTCTTACACTAGGTCCCCCAAAGAAATACAGTCCTAAGAAATGATTGGCAACTTTTTGGGAGAAGTGGAGACTTTTTTTCCAATGCCAAATCTCATATGATATACTTTTATTTTTAATTGAGAAGTTTTGAATTTACAAAAGATTCATGCATAAAAGCATAATATACAGGATTACCATACATCACCCCACCACCCACATCTTCCCTTTTTGTGGAAAACTTGTTAAAATCATGAAAAAACATCATCAGAATATTACTGCCAAATATAGACTATAGCTTATATTTGGTTTATTTTCCTCATAAACCATCCTATTATTAATACCATGTATTAATATTTTACATTTAAGACAGTAAGAAAATGTTATATTTGCACTGTTAACCACATTCCATCATCTACCACAAGGTTCACTGTGCTATGTAATTCCATGCCTTATACTGTCCATCCAAAGTGTACACTCAGTGGCTCTCAGTTTCATCAGAGTTGTGCTGTCATCACCTCAATTTTAGAACATTTCCCATACTCAAAAGGAAAAATCCCATACCCACACCCACATTGTTGACCCTTAGCATTGATTTAATACCTCCTTTGTCATTGCTGCAAAATATTACATTATTAACTATAGTCCATAAGTTCCATTAGTTGTATTTTCCCATGTATCAACATATTCTTAACACCCTGTGATAGAGACTTATATTTGATCTAGATCATAGAAGAACACTCTTGTATTTGTACTAACCACTGTCCTCATCCACCACTAAGTTAATTGTTATGCAGTCCCTAGATTATTCTCCAGTATTCTTCTATTGACATTTACATCCCTAGAATACCCCTTTCAGCTACAATCACATTTCTCAATCAGCAGTGTTAGTTATACTCACTATAATGTGTTACCATCAACTCTATTTCCACACATTTACAATCAAACTTATTAAAAATTCTATGAGCTCCCTCTTCTCAATACTCATTCTATCTTCTAGTAAACTACACTCCAGAATTTAACACCATGGTTTTAATAATTATATTTAGTTCATGTCAGTGAGACCATACAGTAGTTGTCCTTTTGTGTCTGGCTTATTTCACTCAACATAATGTCTTCAAAGTCCATCCATGTTGTCATATGCATCCTGTTTTAATTTCTTCTTAGAGATGAATAGCATTCTATCATGTGTATATGCCACATTTTGTTTATCCATTCATTGGATGATGGACACTTGCGCTGTTTTAGACTTTTGGCAATTGTGAATAATGCTGCTATAAACATCAGTTTGCAAATGTAAGTTCACATCTCAGCTTTCAGTAATGAATATAATCCTAGAAGTGGGATTGCTGGATCATACAGCTGATCTATATTAAGCTTCCAGAGGAACCACCAACGTGTCTTCCACAGAGGCGTCACCATTTTACATTCCCCCAATAGTACAAGAGTGTTCCTATTTCTCCACATCCTCTTCAGCACTTGTAGTTTTCTGTTTATTTAATGGCCATATAATAAGGTGTGAAATGATGTCTCCATGTAGTTTGGATCTGCATTTCCCTAATAGCTCTTGCTATTGAACATCTTTTCCTGTCCATTCACCAGGAAACCTTAGCACCTATGCATTTTTTTTCCTGGGCTGCATCTGGGCCTCAATGGGAAGCTCTGCATTATTCTAAACCCTTGTAGATCCTTAAGCCCTCTTTCTCTTTCTCTTTTATGGCTTGTAAAAAGACCTTTATCTCTTACATAGAGGGACAACCTTCTGCCCCATAATATTGGCAGTTTTTCTGTAAGGATCCCATCTATTTCTGCTGTGTCTGTTGCCTGCTTTGGTAACAAAAACCACATTGCCCTGAGGGTAGGCTGGCCCTGTGCCCTCCTTTGTCTTTCCTCAGTGGTTTCTTGTGTTCCCTTCATGGGCCTTCTGGCACACCTTCCCATTGCTGGGCTTCTAAACTTTTGACCACCTCAGTCAAAAAGTCTTATGCTGTGCTGCTGATGCCACTCCAAAATAGGACAAATTGTGGTGGGTCTTTTCTACTACTTTAATCTCGACTGTCCCTGAGAACAGAAGAAAGGATACAGGAGTCTTCCCCTGTGCAGACTCTTGTTTCATAAATACCTCTAATGCCATCCAAAGCAGGACCATCTCATCCACATCCTGACCAGTAGTGGGATTATGCAGTCACATGTCTCATCTATAACTGAAGGGCAGTTATGGCTTTATGAACAGATTTCCAGAGGATTTTACATTTGAGGGCATCCCCCATAGTTGGGAATATCACCCTCATGCTCCTAGCCTCCCAGGAATAAGTGAATAAGAGATGAGTTTTTCTGTCCCTATCCTGTTGGTTGTCCTTCTCCATGAAGGCAAAAATACATTGTTGCAGATGTCAGTGATTCACTTCCCCAACAGAGTCAGCAGTGCCCTTTCATTGCAGATACCCTAACTAAACCACATGCAAGTCTCCTGTTTTTAGCCTATATCTGTCTTTTAGCTAATGCATTTCACTTTCAGGAAAATATCTCATTTCATCAATTTCATTTTAATCAAAGCTGGGGTGATTCTGTGTTGAATAAGTCTGACTTTGTTCCTGAGAACAACCCAGAGTCAGTAGAGCTCCTTGCACAGAGTCCCAAGCTCCCCTTGGGAGTTATATGAAACACTTGAGACACCAGGAGGGTCAGCAGATTACATGGGAGTGTGTGGGTGGCCAGCAAACTGATTATGATTTCCCTACTCTTCCTAAGATCTACCTCCTGCCTCTTTGCCCCCACCCATGACACCATTTTGTCACTGTTCATGTGGAGATTACTCACATTTCACTTGTGCTCATGAAGCTGAAGGGAGGCCAGCACCTCAGTCAGTCTATTACCTCTCAAGGAGCTGGGCTCTGATGGGATGACCAAACTGATGAATCCTTATGCCTCCACCATGCCATGGAGTACTTTGTTGGCACACAAACTTTTGGGGCAAGACACCTATTGCCACCTATGAAGAAGGAGACTCAGCAAATGGAGGATAGCAGAAAGTCCATGCAGGTGACACCAAGAAAACATATGACTTACACAGGCACTCACAAAGAGAAGAGAGAAAGCAAGGTCACATTTTCTAGTGAGATTTGATCCCCCATGACAAATGGAGCCCACTTCACAGCCAATGGAGGGATATGGTCCACATTTACCTCTCATGTACTGTAGGTGAGGGACTCAGCTCCCTCTCCATCAAAAACAGATGCAACCACAGTGGTGGGTCATTTGCTATGGCCAAGCAGTCCTCAGTGAATGTTTATACAATGCTGTGGGTGAAAGGGAAAGGAATATTCCAGGGCCACCAACTCCTAGGGGATGTCTTTTGTCTCCAGGCCCTCCTGAGAAAGAAGTGAAGCCATATTTATCAGGCTACCACATCTACTTCTAAGCACTGGGTTTATTTGTGGGTCACAGGGAAGGGTGACAGTCCTCACTCTGACTGTCCCTTCTCCCATTGTTTGCTTTCAATATAACCTGAACCTGTAACAAGTTCATTCTATTTCTGTTGACTGCTGGTTTTTATTTAGATAAAAGATAGAGAATGAGAATTTGTGAGAGGCAAATACTATTAAAGAGATGTAAGTCTTAACTATTCTTTCAGGCTGATATTTAGTCCTCTAACTTCCAACTAAAGTTTAAAGGAATTCTTATTTAGGCACTAGAAGAAATTTTGTTAGAAGTGAAAGACCATGTAATCTAACTGCAGTTAATATTCAGGCTGATGGCAGAATTCAGTTCCTTGTGATTGCTGGACTGAGACACCTTTTTCTTTGCTGGATTTCAACTGAGGGCCATCCACAGCTTCTAAAGGTCACCCATATTCCCTGGCTTATGGTGCTTTCCACCTTCTTCAAAGCCAGCAACTGTCAAGCCCATCTTGCTCTTCAAATCTTTCCTCCTTCTCTTGTCTCATTTTTCAGCTAGAAAAAGTTCTAAACTTTAAGAACACTTGTGACTTGATTTGGCCCACAGAGAAAATTTAGATTACCCAGGTAAATCTCCTCAACTCACAGTCTATAACTTTAATTATATCTGAAGACTTCCTTTTTCCATTTAAGATAATATATTCACAGGTGCTAAGGATTAGGGCAAAGACATATTTGGGTGGCAAAACTACTACTTATCAAACTAAAATCTTCATGCTATTATATTATTATTTTTAGAACTGAATATTCTTTGAAGTCATATTGAAGTGAAAATGTGTAGATTCACTGATTTGAATGATTTTGAAAGAAAGATAAACTTAATGCCTTATAATGAGCTTTAATGGATAAAATATTTATATAACCTCTAAGATCTACTTAATTGCTAAAGTTAGTAACGTATCACTTCATATGCAATATTAATGACAAATACCTTACTAAAATTTTACTATATTGTTGGGAAGCATAATGTCATTTTATAAATCATATATATATATATTTAAAGTAAGTTTTATTGTGGCAATACTTTTGTATAGATTTGCTAAAAATAAATATCAACCCTTATCCTATGGGAAAATGAGTATTAAGGAATATTATTAGAAAAATCACTTGATTATTTGTATGCAATATGCCAAAAGTATCTCTTCATAAACTCAAAGAGAAAATGTTTTCTATATCATAGTTATATTTGTTGGCTTGTCTTCTCTGGCCCAGGCTGTTTTCCTTTTCTCTCTTGGCCTCTTACCATGCATGAACCTGGCCTAGTTTCTTATACACTGAACTTGTCCCTGTCATAATGCCCTCATATGGCCCCACCCTGCCAGCCCTCTCCACTATTTCCTGGTTCCTTCCCCCAATAATTTTCTCAGTTCATCCCAAGAAGCTGGTTTGACCCCTCAGCCACCAATTTCCTTCATTTCCCCCTTTTCTCAGTTCACCTCCAGTAGATTGTTTCCTCTTCTATGGCCTTAACCCCACTTCTAGGCTCTCATTCATGTCACCTCAGTCAATTCCTGATCCTCTTTATTAACTACCTTGTCCTCCAAGGCCTTCTCACCTTTCTGTTCCTGCCTCACTCAGCTCATATGCCCCAGAGCCACTGGCTTTTCCCAGCTCCACCATGGGCCTCTGAAACACCACCACCACCACAAAGATGTAAAGAAACCCCTACACTATCAAGTTCCCTGCATGGAGCCACACACCAGGTTCTTTCTTTGACACATAGGGGGAAATGCCAGCCTCTGGTACTCCTCAAGCACATTGTGAGCTGGTAAATGACAGTCATGATAAGTGAATCTTTATGTCCCCATGAACACTAAAATCTCTTGTAAGAACGTGGAGGGAGAAGTGTCAGTAAGGGGTCAAGATACTCTGTTATTGCATTTCCTTGCCTAAACCCGTAATTGCACATGTACAGAATAGACTCAAACCCATGTGGCCAAGACAGAAAAACAGAAATTAGACCTGAGCAATCTTTGGAAGTATTGGAGAGAGAAATAAAGTAAAGAATATAGAGGGACATGCAGCTGGATTGGAAGAGGCAGCAGCACAATAAATTATTTTCTGTAAAGTGCTTAACCTCAAGTAAAAGTCATCAGTCTTCAGTGTGCCCAGTAGAAAAAAGAGTTCATGTGCAAAAATGGAATCAAAATATAGTGCTTTTTCCACAGCATCCCAAAATCATCCATAACACCAAAGGCATAGTTGTTATTAGTAAAATATTCACACACTGCCTCCTTTATTAAATTCAGACTCTTAAGAGAGTGGTAGTTTCACAACTTTGGCTGACACAGATTTATCTAGAGCTTAGTCTCTATAATATGTTTAATCTTGTTCCTCCTTAATGGCATGGTATTGACATAATAATTGTAAAATAATATTGTATTTTGAAGAAATTATAAAATTTCCAGGTCTTGTATAAAAATTGCAATAACAGTATAAAAAACTCCTGATCCCATCACTCAGATTCCCCAATGGTTATAATTTCACTACATTTGTCCCTTAACATTAAATACTGCAGTGTATATTTCCTCTAAAGAGGAACTCTCCCCTAGGTAACCAAAGAGATGCAAATCAGGAAAACAAACATAGTTTCTATTTTGTGAACCAATCCATGGATCCTCTTCAAACTTTACCAATTGTCCCTACAGTGGGAAGTTGTTTCTCTGTCCATTTCAGTCCATGCTTCTTCAAATTGGAACTGTTCCTGAGATATTAATTCATGTCAGATTTGGCAAAATACAGTGACTCCAACCAGGGTCTGCTCACTGCCTCCTCCTGAGCACACCCAGGCCTGCATTTCAGCAGAACACACCAGCCTCCTGCACCCCAGCAGGAGGGACATCAAATCCACCTACCTGAACCCTGTTAATGTCAATTTGATAACTGGGTGAAATTTCTCCAGGATTCTCAACATACACACATAAAAATTCTTTTCCCATTATAGTGAAATGGAATGTTAAGGGATAAATCCTATAAATGTTGATATCATGTTCCCAATACAACTTTATAGAGCACTGAAAAAATCTCACAAATCAATTACTGTGCTATATTCTCTCAAAACACACACCTTGACTTTAGTAAATTTGAAAATACATAAATATTCTAAAATTTAGAAGTTATGTGAAATGAATAATCTATACAACTAGTCATCAAACAGAAAATTTCTCATTTTCTAATTTTGTTGTTTTTCTTCTTAATAGTTCACAAGTCTCTCCCAGTCCACCAAGGAAACAAAAATTGTAAAGAAAGAGAATGCACATATGCTGAAACTCAGATAGCAAATTTTGTATTGACAGCTTAATTTATGCAATCATTCTGATTAACATATGTATTAGTCAGGGTTCTCTAAGAAAATAGAATCAATAGAAGATATCTGTCAATTATATGAAATTTTAAAAGAGTTTCTCACATGACCATGGGGATACACAAGTCCAGGTTCCACAGGCAGGCAGCAAGGCAGGGGCTCCAATGAAAAGCCAATGAAAAGTCCTTGATGAGTTTCTGGGAGAAGTTGACTGTCCAAAGATGAGCTGGGAAATTCTCTTTGAATGTTGAAATCACTTCCCCTTTTAAGGCATTCAACTGATTGGATAAGAGCATCACTCATTGCTAATGCAATCTCCCTGATTGATGCAGATGTAATCAGCCATCCATGCAGTAAACTCACTGGTTATCAAACTCCATAAGTGCTCTTGTATTACAATTAGCCCAATGCTTGCTGGATCTAACACCTGAGCACAAAAACCTGGCTGAGTTGACACATTAGCCTAACCATCACTGTCGGCCCCTTGTCAACTCAGCAACCATACACATTACCCTAAACCATACTTAGTCTCTAAGTAAAAACAATAACAGACAAGCATACATATATATTTCTGCCTAACAATGTTCAACTCCCCTGCATAAAACAAGAAATGTATTAATTCCCCACAGAATAGGGTGCAAGTTCTTGGGTAATATTCACTTTTAAACTTGACATCCTTAAATAGTACGACATGGAATTAATACAACTTTTCATATGATAGGGGAAAAGGTTAGGGAAGAAAATGAAGAAATCTGTTTTGTGTACATATACAATCATACTCATAATGAAACAAGGAAGAAAGGCTCATGACGATTACAGTCCTCATTTTTGTAACTGGTCACATGGTCAAAGTTCATATTTATCATTACCTTCTTCCACTACCCATTTCCTGTTCCTGTTACCTTCAGCAAGCACTTCAGCTGGCCATCGTTCTTTGCCTGTTGGGGTTACCCAAACTTTCATTCCCAAAGATTCTGGGCCATTGTTAGTCCTGCTTGAATTGGTTTGTTGCAATTTCCCATTGACTTTAATCACAGGGCATTGCAGTACTAGGAGTCACCCTAGAGGTTCTCCTACATTGCAGGCAAACTCTTCTTTACCCCCATTATGTAGATGTAGTCCTATTTCCCCTTGCCTGCCAGTACAGTAATTCCCTTCTTTGCCTGTTGATTCACAGGTAAGAGTAGCCCAAAGTGGTCAGGTGGCAGTCTTAATTTCCTGTTCAATGGAATCATTGTTGTGTTCCCTGGTGGCAGCACTCCCCCTTTTGGGATGAAAACCTGTAGATCAGCAGAGCTTAAGGTTGCAGAGACTGGAAGCAAAAATTTTCCTAGTGGGTCACTAGAGGTAATAATGAGTGGTGCCACTCCTATTTCCACCCCTTGATTCCTGGACCTGTGAATCCTGGTTATGGGGGAAACAGCACCATAGAGAGCATGCTGATTTAGAGCATACACAGCCTCTTGGAGAATATTGACAGCCCTGCAAGGCATTGCCACCTAGTTGGCACTTTAATTAAGTCTTAAAAAGGCAATTCTACCATTCTATTAATCCAGCTGCTTCAGGGTGACAGGGAATATGGTAAGACCAGTGAATTCCTTGGGCATGTGCCCATTCCAACACATAATTTGCTGGAAATGGGTTCCTTGATCAGGAGCAATTCTGTGTGCAATGGTCATGGTGGAAGATAAGACATTCGGTAAGTCCACAGATGGCAGTTTTGGAAGAAGCATTGCATGCTGGATATACAAACACATATCCAGAGTATGTGTCTATTCCAGTTAAAACAAATTGCTGTACCTTCCATGGTGGAAGTGGCCCAATGTAGTCAGCCTGCCACCAGGTAGCAGGCTGGCCACCTTGAGGAATGGTGCCGTATTGGGGGCTGAGTGTGGGTCTCTACTGCTGGCAGATTGGGCATTCAGCAGTGGCTGTAGCCAAGTCACTCTTGGTGAGGGGGAGTCCATGTTGCTGAGCCCATGCATAACCTCCATCCCTAACTACATGGCCACTTTGTTGATAAGCCCATTGGGCAATGACAGGAGTGGCTGGGGAAAGAGGCTGAGCATTAGCCACAGAGCAGGTCATCTTATCCACTTGATTATTGAAATCTTCCTCTGTTGAAGTCACCGTCTGGTGAACATTCATGTGGGATACAAATATGTTCATGGTTTTTGCCCATTCAGAAAAGTTTATCCACATAGCTCTTCCCCAGACCTCCTTGTCAACAATTTTCCAATCATGTTCCTTCCAAGTCCCTGACCATCCAGCCAAACCATTGGCACCAGCCCATGAATCAGTGTATAAATGCACATCTGGCCATTGCTTCTTTCAAGCAAAATGAGCAACTAGGTGCACTGCTCAAACTTCTGCCCCCTGGGAGGATTTGCCCTCACTGCTGTCCTTCAAGGATGTCCCAGTAAAGGGCTGCAGTGCCACAACTGTCCACTTTTGGGTGGTACCTGCATATTGTGCAGAACCATATGTAAACCAGGCCCAAGTTTTCTCATCCTCTGTCAACTGATTGTAAGGGACTCCCCAAGAGGCCAAAGCTGTGGGCTGGGAAAGAGAAGGTAACATGGCAGGGGTGGTGACCATGGGCATTTGGGCTACTTCCTCATGAAGCTTACTTGTGCCTTCAGGACCTTCTTGAGCCCTATCTCATATATACCACTTCCACTTTATTATGGAGTGCTGCTGTGCACATGAAACCTTATGGTTTGGTGGGTCAGACAATACCCAGTTCATGATAGGCAGCTCAGTTCTCATGGTAACTTGATGGCCCAAGGTTAAGCATTCAGTCTCTACTAAGGCCCAGTAGCAAGCCAAAAGCTGCAGGTTGCACAGCAGCCTGGACCTCTCACAGAACCTCCTCTTGTTCCAGTCTCCAATCAAAGCTAGCAGCTTTTCTGGTCACTCAGTAAATGGGCTGGAGTAGCACACCCAAATGAGGAATGTGTTGTCTCCAAAATCTGAAGAGACCAAGTAAGCATTGTGCCTTTTTTTTTTCAGTTGTAGGAGGGCCAGGTGCAACAGCTTATCCTTTACTTTAGAAGGGATATCTCAACAGGCCCAACACCACTGGACACCTAGAAATTTCACTGAGGTGGAAGGACCCTGTGTTTTTGTTGGATTTATCTCCCATCTTCTCTCATGCAAATGCCTTACCAATAAACCTAGAGTCTTTGCTACTTCTTGCTCAGTAGGTCCTATCAACATGATATCATCAATATAATAGACCAGTGTGATGTCTCATGGGAGGGAGAGATGATCTAGGTCACTGTGGACAATATTATGACATAGGGCTGGAGAGTTGATATACCCCTGAGGCAGGAGAGTGAAGGTATACTGCTGGCCTTGCCAGCTGAAAGCAAACTGTTTCTGGTGGTTCTTACTAATGCCAATTGAGAGCAAAGCATTTGCCAGATCGACAGCTGCATACCAAGTACCAGAGGTAGTGTTGATTTGCTCAAGCAATGTTACCACATCTGGGTCAGCAGCTGCAATTGGTGTCACCACCTGGTTAAGTTTATGATAATCTACTGTCATCCTCCAAGATCCATGTTTTTTCTGCACAGGCCCAATAGGAGAGTTGAATAGGGATGTGGTGGGAATCACCACCCCTGTATCCTTCAAATCCTTGATCATGGCACTAATCTGTGCAATCCCTCCAGAAGTTTGGTATTGACTTGGATTTACTATTTTGCTAGGCAGGGGCAGTTCTAGAGGCTTCCACTTGGCTTTCCAACCATTATAGCCCTCACTCCACAAGTCATGGATCCAATGTGGGGATTCTGTCAGTTACTGAGTATGTTTATCCCACAGAATGGGTCCAAAGACCCACTGGACCCCCTGTGAGACAGATCTGAGCTAAAAATCCATCAATCACATGGCCTCCCTAAGCCCCTACTCTGACTGTTGGACAACAGTGAGGTTTTGCATCTCCTGGAATTAATGTCACTTCTAAGCCATTGTCTAATAATCCCCAAAATGACTGATCATTTCCTTTTTCCCAATGCACACTCTGGCAAAAGGCTGTAGATCTCCCTGGGGAAAGGTGGGAGGAAGAATAGCAGTATACATTTTTGGCAGTTAACAGGATCCTTTCCCAAGAAAACCTGGCCTTCCCCTCATTCAAGGGGCTCTGGGTCTGTAACCTGTTTCAAGTCCTGGAATTGATTAAGGGGCTGTGATTCTCTGCATCTGTAATTTCAGTTAAGGTTTTGTTCACTCAACTTAGAACTCTTCTGCTTGTACAGATCCAGAAGAAATTTAGTAAACTCCCCATGTATTTCACTTCTAGGTACCCCAAGATCTATTAGCCAATGCCATAACTCCATGCGACTCAGACTATTCTGTGTGCTGCTTTGAATCTGCTTTCATTGCAGTAGCCACACCCACTTTGCCTTTGGTGATTAACTGCTGATACTTGACTTTTACCGGACTCAGATCCTATCATCCCTATAATGTTTAAGGATTCCAATTCCATTACAGCCCTCCCTACACTAATATCTGGAGTGCAGAGAAGAGCAACCACAGAGTTCTTCAGAGAAGATGGAGTTAGTCTTACAAATTTGTTCCTCACAGTCCTAGTTAAAGCTGTGTCCTCTGGACATTCCTGGGGTGGGTGGGCAGGTCTCAAATGGTAAATCCATTCTAGCATTCCAGTCTCTCTAAGCCTTTGAATCTCCTCATCTATTGTATATCAGGGCAAATTGGGTATTTCAACATCAGACATGCTAGGCCATTGTTTGGTCCATGTTCCAGTTAGCCACCAAAACAAATTGTTAGAGCCCTTTCTAACCCCTAGAGTTATAGCGTTGAATCCAGAATTTCTGCTTAGTGGGCTCATATCAATAAATTCAGCCTGATCCAACTTTATGTTCCTTCCACCATTATCCCATACCCTTAGTATCCATTTCCACACATATACCCCTGATTTCTGCCTGTATAAGTTGGAAAACTCATCCAGCTCTTTCAGAGTATAGCGTACTTCCTTATGGGTCATGCTTTGTATTTCACCTTAGGGAGCTTGTGATTTTAGTCTAGTAATAGGTCTCAAAGACAAGAGCAGTGGTGGGGGTGGGTAAGGAGAAGGATTAGAGATGTCTTGCAGGTTACTAACCTCAGGGCATTCCTTTGCATTTTCTTCTGGTGAGACAAAATTAATCTCTTCAGGCAAGAGTTAGAAGGTAGATTCCTCAGGGCAGATGGAAGTTGGATAGTGCATGCTGGAGTTTGGCTGGTACCTGCCTCATGGTTGGGAGGATGTCCAGACTCTCTGGGACAGGCTGGAGGCTGGATGATACAAGGTTGACAAGGTGTGCTCTCCACAGGGCAGGCCAACACAGGTTTATCTGGTAAAGTCTCAGCAGAATTTAGGGTTCCAGTATACCCACCAATATTATCATCATCCCATATGTCTCCATCCCAATCCTCAGGGTTCCACTCCTTTCCAATCAATGCCTTCACTTTAATTGCAGAAACCCTGTGAGGTTGAGATTTTAGTTTCCTCTGTAATTCTGCTACTCATACAATGAGAGTCTGGATTTGATTCCCAGATATCTCTAGTCCAGGGCTACAGGAGACAAGATTTTCTTTCAAGGCACATGTAGAAACTTTCATATCATGCACGAGGCATTTAAGCTTCAAACTTGAAGACTTTATCTCATCTCTTTCTTTTGTAACTGTATGCAGAGTATCTAGGAGGAGCCAGCCAACATCATTATACTTTTTGACTCCACAAAATTCTGTTAAGGTGTTGAAAACTCTCTCAACCAGATCTTTGCTTCTTATAAGCATGGAAGTAGGGGAATCCAGGGATGCTATTTGCACATCTCTATTGCCAGCTCATGCCATGGACTTTTAGCAACTCTTCATTATTGGAAAGGGAGTCATTAGTGTCCTTGAGTCCAATTAGAGTAGAGAGCCAATTACAAAACTCCCAGAACCATCCCATGTTTAAGACTCTGTTCCTCAAGGACCACTCCTGGTACCAAACAGTATTTGCCAGTGTTCTCTCAGGAAACAGAATCAACAGGAAATATCTGTCAATAATATGAGATTTTATACGAGTCTCTCACATGACCATGGGAATGCACAAATCCAGGTTCCACAGGCAGGCAGCAAGGCAGGGGCTCCGATGAAAGGCCAATGAAAGGTCCTTGGTGAGTTTCTGGGAGAAGTTGACTGTCCAAAGGTGAGCTGGGAAATTCTCTCTGAATGTTGAAACCACTTTCCCTTTTAAAGCATTCAACTGATTGGATAAAAGCATCACCCATTACTTATGCAATCTCCCTGATTGATGCAGATGTTACCAGTCATCTATGCAATAAATTCACTGGTGTTTGAAGTCCATAAATGCTCTTGTATTACAATTAGCTCAGTGCTTGCTGGGCCTAACACCTGGACACAATTACCTGGCTGAGTTGACACATCAGCCTAACCATCACAACATAGGAAATGTTTTGTTTTGTATTTTAAAGACACCACAAAATCATGCTAAATATCTTCCAGTTTATCTTGGATGGATATTATAGAGATTGCTTTCCCAGTTGCTGCATTCTCCCTACCAAACCAATCCTAAAACATTCCTTGATTGTATTTACATCAGATGAAAATCAATAAAATGATATATATTTTTTTTGTCAAGAAGAAAGAATATTTAAATCTTAGACAAAGATTTAATTACTAAAATCACTATAAAGAGTTTGGAAAACAGTGCTCAGAATGGAGTGCTGAGAATCAGCTCTTTGGTAAGGTGTAATTTGCCTAGATCTGTATTATGCTTTGTCCTGGACCTCACTTGGTCATGCAGGAATACTCAATACAAGATCTTCTTCAGATAAATCAGTGCTTAGTGATGTGTATAGGAGTCAAGTATTATCTTGAGTCCTGTAACATGGAGCCCATACAGGGTCAGACCCAGGTGAAATGGGAAGGCCTGTTAGAGTGTGGATATATCAAAAAGTCTCTTAGCAGAAACAAATATACAACATAATCAAGCTACAAGTACATCAACTGATGGTGATTCCTTAAAATTGCAATAATAATCTCCAAAGCATTAAAAGTTGAAGGTGATCCATGAAGAAATTCAGCCACCTGAGCACGCAAAATGTCACATTACAATTCACAATACCTCTTTGGTTGTCAGGGGCGTTTCTCTGGGATTCAATTTTCCCACACACACAAAAAGGTGTGAAATTTGTTGTCAAGGACTGACTGACTAGGAGGAAAATTTGAATTTTTAGTATAGATTTGATTTCAGTGTTCTAAATAGAGAGCACATGTTATCACTCAGAGAACATTTGCCGTATAGTAAAAACTAGAATCTGGTCAATTTCTTCCCTTTTCTGTAGGTAACTCTAATTTGTTCATAATCTTGTGAAGGGCCTGTGGGTATTGTAATAAGGGTGCCTACTAAGTAGTGGATAAGATGAGGCTCACCATTTTCTGAGTTGACCACACTAGAACCAGTATTGGAGCCAATTTCAGAATTTTTTGAGGCCCTTCTTTGTCATTTGGGGTGTTTTGTCTGTGTGAGTAGTATTGAAGGATACCAGGAGTAGAAAAACCTGTTCCCCACTGTCATCTGAGGTCACAAGTCTAGGTGACAGGGATGATCTCAGATCAACACTGATAAATAAACTATACCACAAAAGATGCTGGGTCTCCTCTCTGAATATATTACTGATCTTTAAGTATTATCCACTTTTTTATAATGGGCAACAGTGCACATGTGATAGGAAGTTGATGAAACATGTTTTTTCAGTGTTCCCCTGCCCGCTCATCATTCACCCACAGTCTCTGCTGTGATGTAAGGGAAGAGGAGATGTGCATCTCCCAATCAGTGGATCCTACCATGGTTGCCATTTAGTCAGCCTGGACTCTTTGCTCTTCAATAAATCACATTTTGCAGAGATGATTCCAACTAGCCTATATTGTTTAATCACCACCAGAGGTGTGCAAAGTGAATGAGTTTTGGAAAATAAGTGCCAGAGAGAGAACATTAGGAATTTCCCAAAATCATCTGTGATCTTACATTTATTGCTGATTCCAGGTGGCTGAGATGAGAATTTCCTATTCTCCTCCCTCATCACATCCAGTATTTTGACAGTGGTATTCTTGTGATGTGATTATTCAAAGATACTTCTCACCTATTCATACTCCAGATTGAGTTCCTCCTTCCAAAGAAATCTTCCACATCAAAATTCTGTGAAGATATGCAAGGGTTTCTAAAGTCTTATTTTTCTTTACTTATCTCCCCTCCCTCAGATGGTTCACTCATTTGTTTTCCATTGTTTGCTTGTTTTCTCCAGGAGGCATCAGGAACCAAGCACAGGACCTCCTACATGAGAGGCAAGAGCCCAATGGACTGAGCTACATCTGCTTCCCACAGGATGCAGGATCTGCTGGCTTGTGGCCTCAGTCTGTTGTGGTAGGGTATTTCTAGCTCATTGTGGTGGGCAGTGGCTTTCTAACTCATTGAAGCAGGAGGCCTCTTTCTTAGCTCATTGTGGTGGAAGACAGCTCATTTTGGCAGGAGGCAGCTTTCTAGCTTATTGCAGTGGGAGGTGGTATCTGCTCATCATTTAAGAGGTTCCTGGACCTGAACCTGGGACTTCCCATGTGGTAGGCAAACACCCAAGTGGTTGAGCCACATCTGCTTCCATGGCATGCAAGGGTTTTAATATTTTCAGACATTAATGTCATAATTAAAGACTCAGAAGTATCATTTATTAAGATAAAAACATAAAAGCTATCATAACAAATTAAAAATTTCATGGAAATCTTCCTATATTTAATTGTACTTATCTGCCTTGCCCAAACCATGAATTATATTTGAAACTAAGAGGCTTTATTATGATTTTATATCTTATTATCATTATTAAATTAAAACATGGCTAGGGGTTAGCTTAAATAAGATCTCAATGTCAGCTGTCTCTTTACAAAAGTGTCTCAAAACAAAATATGTTCTGATAGGCAGGACTTGAAAGAGATTGTAGTTATTATTGTTATATTTTCATTTGTAAGATAACACCAGAAATTTATTTCATGGAAAGGAATTTCAAATATAAGTTAAGTATTTATTCATGCACAGTAATCTTGTGAAATGGAAACCATACCATGAAATAAATTCAATACGAAGTCTTTGGGTATGGTTATTTCAAAAGTAAATTAATATCTGAATCACAGAGGGTTATGTGTTTAAAAACTATGGCCAAACCATTATAACTGTGGATTTCTCATTGAATTCCTTCTAAGTAAAATGGCTGACCAAATATAAAATATTATCAGAGTAAGGGGTTTTATTGTTCTTGTAGTATCCTTGTTATTAGTTTTGAAAATTTAAAGATGGAGAGATCCATTGTTAAATCAAAACTATTCATAGATACTTCCTTGACTGCCTGTTTTAGAAATTCCTCTATGGGTTTACTATATCCATTAATAAAATAATACCAGTTGTTTATTTCATTAAAAGGTATACCAAACCCCCATAACTGGATTTCCCCTCTTCAGAAATCCCTCTAAACAAAATATCTGCCAAGAACTAAAAGCATCTTTAGGTTGCTTGCCATTACTGGTGTCACCCTTATCACTGACAATGACATGCCTGATGTGGTCAAGGAGAAGGTGATCAGAGCTGTGAAATGGGATACTGATGTCTGAGGATCTGGGATGACCCAGGACACAGAGATCTGCTGGCCACTACAGGAGATCCAGTGAAGAAAATACACATGGGGTAAGGGGTCAACTGGGGAAGAGGCACAGAATGCGCAGGGTTCTGTAGACTGAAAATGGCATTTTCCATGGGCCCAAGGGTGAATGGGTGGAGTGGGGTAATAAAAGTTAAGACAATGAGGAGTGGGGAAAGAAATTATCATAAGACTGTAAAATTAAAAGCGTGTGCCAATGTATCTTAGGAATCAGCAATGAGTAGAGTGATAAATAATCCATGTTCTATATTTGAAGTATAATATATATATAAAATAATATTAATATGTATATTATTTCTATATGAACCAGAGATATAGGTATATATCTATGTTACTGTGAATGTTTAAATGAGTAAATCTAGTCTACAGTGAGGTTCTTCCCCACTAGGCTCACTGGCCTACAGCCAGCCTTGTTGAACCAGGTGGCTGAGGAGGAAGTATGGTCTGGAGACCAGACATTCAGTGTCATGAGGGAGACATTTAGAACTTTTTGATAATTTGAAAAAGTACATACATACAAGCATGTATACATAAACATGCATACATATATGCATGCCAAGCAAGAAATAAAAGTTCTTTCAAATGGTTGTGTTTAACTCTTTTGGGTATTTTCACTGTGCATACCAACATGTGTGGATGAAATCCTAAGAGGACTCCACATGGGACTCTACCTCATGCATTTAAAAAAAACACCAAAACAGGGTTAAATGTATTTATGGAGGTGTTATAATTAAGTTTTTCTGTTGTTATTATTGATGAATCAATTCTAATGTAATAGCTTAAAAATCCCTTAAATAGCTTATAAATTGGTTTGCCTAGCTGTCATTTCCACAGAAATGCCTCAGGAAAATACATATAATTCAATAAAATAATTTGAGGTCTTTGGTCATTATAATTATAATTATATTAAAATTATATTATATTGTAGCTATTTAATTAATAATCATAAATGATTCCACTTGAACTTTCAATGTGTTAGAATCCTTATGAATAAAATATCTGCCCAGGAAAAAGAATTTAAAGAAATGAAAACTTATTATAGAAATATTAGATTAGGATGTAATGGAGGATTGTATCTAAAGAAATTTTAAATGAAACTTCACTGGCTGTCTATTTCTACTGAGAAGTACAAGTTAATTAAAAGATTACAAACAGATATCATGGACCAACTTAATGAAGTGAAGGAAGACATTTAGGATATTAAGATGACACAGGGAGAACATACTGAATAAATTGTAAACCCACAGAAAAAGATAATGGATATGATGGTGATGAGTGGCACAATCCAAGAAATCAAAAATACACCAGAAGCACATAACTGCAGATTTGCACAAGCAGAGGAAAGAAGTAGCCATGTGGAAGACAGTACATCTGAAAGCAAATAAATAGTAGAACAGATAGATAAAAAGACAGAAAATCCAGCAGGGACTTAGGGATTTGAATGACAACACCACATGCACAAACATATGCATTATAGGCATCCCAGAGGGAGAAGATAAGGGAAAGGGGACACAAGGAGTTTTGGAGGAAATAATGGCTAAAAACTTCTCAACTATATTCAGGGAGATGCGTGTATATGCCCAGGAAGTGCAGCACACCCCAAAATGTATAAATCCCAACAGGCCTACTCTAAGACATATAGTTGTCAAACTCTCCAATGCTCAAGACAAAGAGAGAATCCTGAAGGCAGCAAGAGAAAAG
>JAQZBX010046732.1:0-20687 GCA_029593785.1 Cabassous unicinctus | reverse complement strand
TTATAACAAAGGTACCATCCACATATAAAAAGGTATTAATATGGGAAGGAGGAAAAGGGGAAGATGTTGGGTATGTGAGTGTCTCCTGTATTCTGTATGTTACTTTACTGGGACCTAAAACTTCTTTGAAAAGAAAATGAAAAATAGTAAGACACTGGTGAAGAAATGGAAGAAAGTGCCACTGTACAGACAGGACAGCAGATATTACAGTGATGAAAGGCAAAATGTAAAAAAATTATTTTAAATATTTTTCATTATTTTTTAATATCCCAATCTTTTAATTTTAGTTTTAGTTTTTATAAATTTTTTGGATTTTATTTCTTATATTTCTTATATTTAATCTTATTTTTATTTCATTTTCTTATGAATTGTACTTGGCTATTTTAATGGCTTCATTTCTGAAGAAGCTTTGTATCACAGAAGGTTTACAACTGGAGCAGGGGAGGATCATTGGTGTGGGGTGTCAGTGATGGTGGATAAATGGGAGGAAGTTCACCTGATCATACATATAAGGTATATAAAATGTTCAAATAGTCACAGGGCATTGTCATAGTGGGTGGAGACTCACACAATAACTAAGAGAATATTGAACTCCCATTCTGGAGAGCTCTGCCAGCAGACCAGCAACAGTCCCTGAAATGCAGGGGCAATGACTGGCAAAGGAGGGTGATCCTGTGATGGGCACTTGATATTGATGACTATGCTTATAGGCCTTTGCTTTTGAAATTGAAACTTATCCTATTGTTATGGGGTGCCTAGGAGTTGCCTCCTGAGAGCCTCCTTGTTGCTCAAATGTGGCCTCTCTCTAAGCCAAACTCAGCATATGAATGTATTACTTTCCTCGTAGCATGGGACATGACTCCCAGGGATGAGCCTCCCTGGCACCATGGGATTACTACCAAACACCAACTAGAAATGAAACTGGAAAAAGACTTCAAATAAAAAGGTGAAAAGGTAAAGACAAATGAGTTATATGGCTAAGAGACTTCAAAGTGAGTCAGGAGGTCATCCCAGAGGTAATGTTAATGCACATCTCAGCAGGGTCTCCTAGAGTGCCACAGTGGATACTACCCCCAAATAGTGGGACTCCT
This sequence comes from Cabassous unicinctus, assembly GCA_029593785.1. Lineage (NCBI taxonomy): Eukaryota > Metazoa > Chordata > Mammalia > Cingulata > Chlamyphoridae > Cabassous > Cabassous unicinctus. Next base: position 19,596 of record JAQZBX010046732.1, on the reverse strand, counting down.
GAGGGCTCTGGAGACAACCAGGTGCTATGGTCAGGGCAGATAGCTCCAGAATTTTGTGCCTTGCCAGTGGGCCTTACCTTGGAGTTTGTGCTCTTAAGAGTGATAGAGATGGACTCAATTATGTCTTCCCTACACATGGCTCATCTGTTCCTTCTATTTAAAACTATACTTGGTGCTGGAGTTTGTAAATGTACATCCATTAGACTTGAGTCTTTGGGCTGTCCATGTGGCAGCTGGGCCTGGACACTCAGTGGAGTTGCAGCACCTGGACACACCCAGGAAAATTAACAAGGAGATCATGATGCATAATGACCATACCAAGGAACAGAGAGAGTCTGCAAGTGCAAGCAAGATAGTCTGTTGGCTATAACTCAAACGAAACTTAAGTTCTGAGCAAGAAACGAAACTTAAGTTCTGGGCAAGAAACGAAACTTAACAAGCAGCCAACAGGCATGCACGGCCACTACCCTCCCCCCTTACCCTAACCCTTTCCCCTGCACTCCCCTTAGTTACCTCCTACCCGGCAACAACCCATGCCAACCAATCCCAACTTTACCTGATTTAAAACCAACCAGCTAACTCCACACCACCCCTCAACCCTTTATATTATGCTGCACTTCCCCAATAAAGCAGACCTGAGCTATCAGTCTCGTCTCCGCAGTCTCTTTGCTGCGTCGCCCTCCACACCGGATACCCCCCACCAGGGGGGACCGACCCTCAGCGGCCGAGACACCCCCCAATTCTCCCCCTCAATAGTCCCATCCATTTTCCCCATGGGATATAAGACCCTCTCAGTTAGAGGTGGAGTGGACATCACCATCCCTAAATGATCAAGATTGGGGAAAGAACTCTGGACTATAGTGGACTTACTTGTATTCCAATATAGACATACTGTGATTCTAGCAATGGAAGAAATTAAAACATTGGTGTGGAACCAGTGACCAATGGAAGCAGGAAGAGGGAAAAACAGTTGTAATATGGGGGCTTTTTTGGGCTTGGGAATCTTCCTGAATGACATTGCAATGACAGATATAGGCCATTTTATATCATCACATAACATGCAGAATTGTGTGGGAGTGTAGACTACAATGCTAACTATGGTCCTTGCTTAATGGCAAAGCCCCAGGATGTGTTTATCAATTGCAATGAATGTGCCACACTAATGAAAGATACTTATGTGGGAGGGTATGGGAGGTGTGGGGGTGGGACATATGGGAATCTCTATATTTTTTTATGTAACAATTTTGTAATCTAAGTATCTTTTAAAAAATAAAAAAAAATTATAAAAAAAGTATTCAACCTTCCTTCAATCATCAGAAGATAGAAGACAAATAGAATAGAATGATGGCACCCATCTATGAATGTCAAGCAAAATAAAGGCAAAGAGATCTCCATCAAGACTTTTCATGATTAACCTTTCCAGTGCTAAGGACAAAGTAATATTTTAAGCATTTTAACCTAGCACAGGAGAAGTAGAGCCCAGTCCATAGTAATTGTCTGTTCCTGAAAGGATATGCTTCTTGACTCCCAGGTCTACTGGCATCAGTTTTATTTGTCAACAATGTGTGAAATCTTTCCCCAGGGAGTCTGCCCCATAGCCATCTTCAGTTTCTTGTTAGTAGATAGAACAGTTCTTCTTGGCACTGTGTGCTTCAGAAGATGAGAGAATTATGTCTAAATTCAGCCCATCTCTGCATGCTGTAACCTCCAATGTCCATTCATTTCATGGGCCCAGGTAGACACTTGAAGTGAGCACACGGATATCTACTCATGTTTTCAATCACCTTCCTCTCCTATAAAAAGTTTCTTCTGATGGGCATTGATGTATCTGATTTTAATGTATGCCTCAAATTCCCATGGTGATTCCCATAGAGCCATGCCTCATATGGGCATGTTTAAAATTATAAGATATTAGGTAGGATTATGGCAATACAAAAACACTTGGAAGTCTGAAAAGCAGAAATCGTTATTACATATACCTCTAAACAAGGGAAGGCTGCCCCACAAGGCCACACAGGGCAGCTAAACAGAGGAATACCACAACCTGGAGCCATGGGAGGCAGCTAAGTATAGCAGGCAAGGTAGGGTTAGCCAGGATTTAAGGTCTCTCTGTATTGGCTAATCTTAATAAATCTCTGGGCTCTGGGACCTAGGGCTGTACTTAGTTATTTGGTAGCTTGTCCTGAGGAGATTAGGTTAGGTGCATAGAGATATCAGTGTATGAGAGCCTGATAAGACAAGTTGTGGTGCTTGGCCTTAAATAGCTGCTCAAGTGGAGGAACTGACAGGCCTGTATCCAGGGTCTCAAAATTGAGTCAAGACAGCATTTCAAAGAAACTATGTTACCAGTAACCCCTAATTCTTAATCTCAGTTTTGAGCTTGATTACTTGGGATATTTGAGTGGCCTAAATGGGAGACATCCAAAGAGTAGGTCATAAATTTGTCTAAATGGTATAGAAGATATTATTATGATAGTCAAAGGAAGAAACCAAGTTGGAACATGAGAAGTCCCTCAAGCCTGGCTTGTAGAAGAACTCCCCAGTTGTTTGGCATTAACCAGGAGTTAAAAATAAGATATGGCAGGGGCTTCTATTAATATTTTGGTTGAATTATGGAGTGTGCTAAAGATATGGTTTGTGCTTTCTATGGTGATGATTTCATGGTTCACGCTTTTAGTTAGAGTGGCCTCTTGTCCAATACTATTAATCCACATACAACAAGTATTAACATTACAGACACCTCTTTGATTATCTAATAATTGAGAGCCAATATATTTTCAAAAGCCATTTTTGCAAGGGTTATCTGTCCTTGATTAAGCAAACCTAGTATTTGTTATCTCTTAGAAATATGAAACATTAGAGTTGTAGAAGCCCTAATTAGATGTCAGTGATTTGTAATAGCTGGGTTAGAACAATGGCCCTACAGCCACTCCAGCAAATCTTAAAAGAGTTTTAAAGACCAGCATTATAGGGATGACTGTGGTATCTCAATAATGTTTGGATGACTTGGGGAATAATGAGTAACATTTACATAACAGAGAAGGCCAAAGGAGTCCAGAATACCTGTTTGTGATAGGGGTGGTGGAAGAGCAAAGCCATACATATTAGCTATCTTATTTTTGTGGCCACAATTATGTTGCTAGGGCATTATCTTTAGATTGGAAAATTGTACTTCACCTTATGTAACTGAGAATTACTAAAGAACAGGACTGGAGAAAGACAGTGACTTCTATTGGGCATAGAGTGAGGGTGTGGTGTTGTCCTTTAGGTCACTCATAGGTGTTACATATGGAAGAAACATGACAACAATCACCAGTTGCCATGAGGGGCAGGCAACACAGATAAAGGGGAATTGGCAATTTGGAAGAGATTTTAATTTCCCAATATTTTCCATCTTTGTGCCAGATATGAGCTGGATAAAGGTTTGGAAGTAGGCAATTACAAATCCAGCAGTTATTGTTAGTCAACACATAAAAGACTAGATCGGTTAATGTATGTATAGATTGAACATCTGTGTAAATATCCAAGGGGCTGTGGTGTTGGGTTTGGCTTTAACTTGCCATGTAATATTTTGGAAGTCTAGAGGGGCAGGCATTGTTAGGGAAGGGGAGACTGAGGAGATAATATGGATGATGAATTATGACAAAGGGGGAGGAAAAGAGATTGGAGGGGAATAACTAGCATATTAGGAAGCCAGCAGAATTCTTCTGTTTTACCTAAAAGAAAATAACATGGATACTTCAGTTATGCCATCCTTTACATGAGAGGTGATATTAGTGGGAACCATAGTCTTGGAGGCACTGCAGTGTTATTGGACTGGGTCTCAGAAGTAGTTACCATAGTAAAAATTTGTATTACATTCATGAGGGGCATAAATTAAATTACAATTTTACAAGTATCACCAAGGAAAACTGGGTCACAGGGCAAGCAAACTGCACTGCCTAGAAAGTCACTCATTCTTATGGGTCTCATGCTTTAAAACAGGACTTGATACTGTGATTAGTCCCGAAAAATTGAGCGTGTCTGGGGTCTTTCATCGGTGGTGAGAGTGTCCCTGCTCAGGTGTAGTTGGGACTCCTGACAATTGTTTAGGATGCAGGGGTGAGTGATCCCCAACTGTGAGCTCTTGGGCTGGGGAACTGTTGTCTAAGGTGTTGTCATTTTTAGTAATGAGCTCCTGAGCTGGGATGATGTTATCTGGGATGTGGGGCAGGGTTATCCTTCCCAGATGGCAAACTTCTTGGATTAAAGAGGGTCATGTTTTTGCAACTCTATGGCCTTAAAATGAGGCTGAGCTGAGTGTAGAATTTGAAGGCAACACTAGGTCAAGAGAATGACTTGCAAATATCTTTTAAATCAAGGGGCTTTGTGGGTGCACTGCTACCAAGGGTGACACTTCTGTAATTTGACCAAAGTGCCAGAACCTGATTAGCACAATTAAAGCCCAATTAATGGAAGCTGAATCTAAAAGCTCCTAAGAGTACAAAGTTTGTTCAGAGAGGTGATGCTAGGTATTCTGTTGCAAATAGGTTTTAAATCTTATAATGTGATTTGGGTGCATATTGCTAATAAAATATGAGATTGTTTGAGTACTCAAAATATGTAACTGAGGTGGGAGTTCCAGCATTAGCCTGTAGTGAGCTCCTCTAAATTATGCAATTACTATGGATCATTTGCCTTGGTTATTGGTTCAGTTGGTGATAGCCAAGTCAGCCAGGTCTTTGGCTGCAGGGCTTGAATTAACCAAATTTGATCACATTGTGGACCTTGGCATCTCTCATGTTTGGTTCAAACAATAGATTATTTGGTGGGTTTGAGCCTCTGGATTATAAAGCAATGATTGTTATTGTACCAATAACAGCAAAACCAAGAGTCAAGAGAATCATGTGCACCTGCACCCAATGGGATTTTCTTGTTTTATGTTCTTCCTCCCAACTCTAGCACGAATTTTTACCAAGGAGGGGTTGTCTTGTTTAATCATTGTGAGATAGGAGTTTTGCTTCCTCATTATTTTCTAATGTGATTATTATTTACCAAGTGGAGTTGCTTATTTTCCTTCTTGGTGTGACAGACCTCAAAGGAAAGGGCCCTGGAGAAATAATTTCAATTTACTAAAGGAAATTGGTGGGGAAGGATTAATCACCCATCCCTTATATCCTGAAAAATGTGGAATATTTCTAGGTGGTGGAAATTTAGAGTTAAATGGGTCCGATAACAAATGGTCCCTTAACAGATGCTGGGACTCTGTGATAATCTGTCACTAATGGGCCCCAGGAGATTATCTGCCCTCAATCTAGCCTCCAAGCCTTATGAGGAGGGGGAAAAATAGAAAATCTATTTCCATGAGGAGAGATATTGAAGGATCTCATATATACAGAATCCTCATAAACATAACAATGAGACATGCTCCGTTTAAATACTGAAAAGGGCAATGGGAAGGCTTGTAAAAGCTAGTATGTCATGTAAGTCTTCGCAAAGGTCTGGAACTAAGAAAAATTAGAGCTTGGGCAAAAGTGAAACCTAAGCAACAAAAATCAATATAGAGGGGTGATGCCACCAACACAGTGAGAAGACATCACCTGAAAAACTTTCACAGAGATTCATCAAATTTATTTTCCTTTTGGTGGGACTCCCTAAATGCAGAACACACTTTTCTGGAGGGACCCACATTTCTGGATTGAACCCAACTGTCTCCCTAGGGCAGGGTAACATAACAGGGAAGAAACATAAGCCAAAAAAGCTTTACAAAGAATAAAAGAGGATGGGTTAAACTGAATTGCTATAATACTGGAGGGTCTGAGAACTGAAAAGAATAAGGAAAATTGGTTACTGAGTGAGGGAAAGAATTTAAACAAATCATAGTTGCTGGGGAGAAAATTCTGCACAAAATCCAACAGAACAGATCAAGGTTGCCCCTAGAAAGAATAGAGGAAAGGAGGCTGACAAGTTATGACAGATTGCTCTCAGGTTTCAGATTCTGGGTGAATGAGCACTTACAAGGGACAGGAATTTAGCTAAGATTCAGTTTGGTCAGGTAGGGTTTAGCATGAGGGACTGCACCTGGGGCCAACTTAATATATTTAATAATTTCCTTGAATTTGATCTGGCTCACAGCCATTGAGAGTTGTGATGAAATTGAAGGTGTTGAGCACCCCTTTCAGTTCCTGCCTAAGGTCTTGGAGTATAACTTGCAGATTGTTTCATGTTATGATGTCAGTTTTTGCTTGATCATCATTTTTATGTCATCCCAGACATAAAGAAATTATTTGATGTGTCACAAACAGCTGGAAACACACACTCAAAACTCTTGAGAGGAAACAGTGCATCAGGGAGACTATAATGAGTACTATGAGTGATAACTGCCCAAATACCCACCTCATAGTATGTGCATATGCTCCTAAGCCCAAGCCTGATGATTTAAACCACCTGAAATCAAAGTGATCCACTCAGGACCCTGAGGAAGGACTTACATTTTTAAGTCATGTGGCTTGTTTAATTATTTCATACAATTGTGTCTCAACTTCCCCAGAACAGTAGGTGGTGTTCACAAGGTAAAAATGCCTCCTTGTTCAGCTAAGTAATCAAGTACCAAATGCTATTGTCTAAAACAAGTTAAGCTAATAAATTAATGACTTGCTGTGTATCTATAGCTCTTGCAGTAAATTCAGTAATTTCTCCCATTGTGATTGATAGATTTCTAATAAAGTTTTCATTTTTGTTAACCAGAAGCCAAGGTAGCAGAAATCAGCCAAAAGAGGTGAACCCAGAATCATTAACTCCTTGGTTAATTCCAAGCCTGAGAATGTAGGCTGAGGGAAGTAGTCCAGTGAGAAGTTTCAGATTGATTGTAAATTCCTAAGGTGCTGTGAGGAGGTCAAGTGCACATTTACCAGATATAAAGGCAATTTGCTGCCCACACCAATATATTATCAAAACCTCCACAATAAAAATATAGCCAGGTTGAGCAATGTAATTGTAAACAAGGTGGTGTTTTTAGATCCATTAATAGGAATAATATCATTTATCCTTATTATCCAAGACTTTGTTTAATTATTGGAACAAATGAGGAGCTGGCCAAAATTTACTTGTGTTGTGAATATTTTGCAAAGGCAAGGACTTAAACATGAAAGTGTACACGCATTGTTATGGTAACTTGTAGTTCATGGAGCTGTGGGTAATTTTATGGTGAGTTCTCAAAGCTCTTCTATTATATATTTACAATTCTTTAGACCAGTTGTGGCCATAGTGAGGTCACAGTTCCAAGAAAGCTTAAAGCAGAGTAAAGAGGACCTTGGGTCTAGTATATATATTTGATATGGAAAAAATGGTGCAGTTTGATCCAAAGGGACTGAAATATTTGGGATAAGAAAGAAAATTTTGTTATGGATAGAAAAATGGGGTCCTTTGCAATGTGTATAAATAGGAGTTTGTGGTGACAAATCCAACAGTCTCTGAGGTTACCTCCATTTGGAATGTCCTAGGAGAAGTGGACAGTGATTTTTTCTAGGTCAGTGCAAGGACAAAGCATAGGGATATAGAAGGATTTTATGCATTATGTGTTAGTAATGTAAAGTCTGTTGACAACTTGATCTGTCACTTTGGGAATAAATAGTTTACCTTGTGACTTTGTCTATTTTACTTATTGGGTAGTTTGATTTTTAAGTGTCCAGAGGAGTGTGATGGAGCCTTTTACAGTTGAGTAATGCCTGTGTGTCTGGAGTTTGAGATGCGGGCCACAGTTGCCTGGAGCCATTGATGTGAAAATCAGTCTTGAAATGGCTGAGCATCTACATGCAGCGGTGGAAGGCAGAAGAAGGAGGTAGTAGATTGGTGAGGCAGTGGGGAAGACAGCTCAGTCAACCTGCCTGTTAGGAGCTGGGCTCGGGTTGAGAGGGCACAAGGATATAACCTCTAGCACGTCTCCAAGTGGAAAGAAATTGACCTCCATCTCCCTAGTACCCACCACCCACTTTTTTTTTTTGCACTACAATATTTGTTATTTAGCTTACAGAAAGATTTTATGTAGTACAGGTTGCAGAAAGAAAATGTTTAGTGCTATTTACATTTGTTTTAAAACTCTGCTCTATACAAATTTAATTCTAACAAGTATGAACAGTATTTTTGTAGGCCTACTGCATATAAAGCCTTTTCATCAAAGCATTAACCATGAACAAACAACCTGATTACAGTTAAACAAGCTGACCAGCTGAAACCATTTACACTGGACATTTGCAAGGGCTGTGGACACTTGAGTAAAGAATATAATGTCAGACTGTAACTTCATTTTTACAAAGGCTAAAGTTATTTATACGGAATATTGTTCTATATACTACATGCCAATCTATAAGTCCTATAGTTAGGTATTTTATAAGTTTTTTTATTAAATATATTCTACAAATATTTGTAATTTCACCCAGGAAGAATTTCTTCCCAGTGAAAAAATATAAAATCTTTTATGTCTTTACAGGTTTAGATGAAACTAGCTCATGGTTTAGTGCTGTGCAAATTGTTTTTAGCATATCAATTTTAAATTATTGGTACAAAACAAAAGAAAAACAGGCATCCTTAATCACATTTGCCTTAAAAATCAGCGTTTGATTTTAATACAATTGTAAGCACTAATACCAAATGCAAACTACATAAGAAGCAAAATTAGTACTGTGGAGATTTTTCCTCTTTTAAGAATGCATCTGAATTCTCTATTGAGTAAGGATGACACTGGACACAGTTACAGATGAGCAATAATTTTGGAAAAATTAAGTTTGTTGCTATTCAAATACATAAAATGGAACAGTAAATGAGGTTTTCTAATATTTATGCATGATAATAAAAGCGTATGAACGACTGGAATTCCCCCTCCCCTATTAAGGCACTCTCCCCCCTTTTTGTGCTGTGTGAACAAGCACTCAGTTCCCCATGACTGCAGAGTGCACATGCTGAAAACACCACCTTAGCTTCATCAGCCCTCTACTGAGTGCTTTAAACAACAGGCGCATTTTGCTTTTTGTGTTTTCATTTGTTACAATGAAAAGAGTCTCCCTCAGTTTAGTATTCTGTGCCAGCGCAGTGACCACAGCTGACTTTGGTAGTATTCACCAAAGGTTTCAGTTTCTTTTCCATTTTTTCCTCCCAAGTTGCCCGGTAATTAACATCATTAATTGCTGACTCTCTTTCAGAATGGAACTGTATATATGAGCGAGCATTTCTAGGTACCAAAAACCGTGTTATAAATTCTGTTGATGAGGAAAATAATGTCAATCATTTTACTGCAAACTGTATTTGGAACACTTGATTTGTTAGTTCTGGTGATGAAATTTTTGTGGAGCAAAATGGTTTTTGCATGGAAGATAACCAGTTAACAAAAACAAAGATACTAGAAATAAAAAAATCACAATGAAGAATGTTTTTGGTTCTGAAGGTGACAGTGTTCATGAAATGACTCGGGTCCACGTATACACAGGCTGGCTGGTCCTAAGGGTCTCTGCAGCCACCTTGGTGCTCTTCCTTCCAGCAGCATGAAGGACAAACACTGGATCCCATCACACAGCTGACAGTGTTTACAGGATTACACAACAGTTGCTCTCTCCAGTCTTTTCACGATTCCTATGAACTTGAGAGTTTGACCCTGGCAATGTTTCTCTGGCCACCAAATGCATCACTGTTGTTTTGTCAAATGGAAGTTTTAACTCTCCTTATGTGACATTTCCATGTAGAAATCGTCCTTGATAAATAAGTCGTAGAATATTTGGACTTCTGACCTGTTCTTCCCAGTCCATGGGCCAGTTGTCACACACATACTTTGCAATGTCTGAAGCAGAATCATTAGGAGAAAACAGGAACTCTTTTGTTTTCTCACTAAAATAAGGCGCAAATTTATCATATCCGGCGGGACAGTCGTGGACATCTTGCCGTTTGGCCGATCCTCGGATCTTTACGTCAACCACCCAAAAAACACAAAACAGAACACTCAGAGCCGAGATCTTCCAGCCACTGAAATAAGCCGTAAGGATTTCGACGGGCTCGCAATGTGCATTCCCAGAGAGAAGTTACTCCGGAGCCGGCTGCGCAGCGCGATCTCGGGAGCCGGGAGCAGGGCTGGCCGGGGCGGCGGGGCCCTTAGTCAGCAGTGGCTGCAGCAGCAGCAGCCCCAGGACCGGCAGCGCCAGTGGGCTGAGCTGAGTGACACACGGGCATGGACGGGGTGGGAGGGGGTTAAATTCGCCCCGGCGATGAGTCACAGCCGCCCTCGAGTGAGGTCCTCATCAAGCAGGAGGAAAAGACAGCGGCGCGCGTGTGCGAAGCCGCTGGGAGCACGCCATGGACGCGCGGGCGACTGGCCGCCGAGCAGGGGCTGGGCCGGCCGCAGCCGAGGGCCCCCACCGGCCACTCTTGACTTGTATTTCCCATTCCTGCCTTACCACCTATCCATTGGGACCTCCTTCCCTTCTTCCACTCCTGCACCCACTCAGCCTAGTGATGCTCCTCAAAGGCAGTCTCAGACAGCAGCCTACTTGCCACCCAAAGGGTCACAATAGTGTGCTTCACTAAACTTACTTGAATATCAGCTCAGGGAAGTTTTTCTTTCAGAGGTCAGGGGGAAACACAGTGAAGGGCACACAGTTCCCCAGTTCCGTTGCCCAGATTTTGACAAATATGAGCCCCTGTTAAAATGAGCCTCCCTCTCGGGAAACAGAAGTTTTTCATCACCACTGGCAGGTTTCCTCTGTTCCCTGTACTGTTGGTTGAGGATGTGGGTCTCAGGTGACTGCTAGGGAGGAAACGGCTTGGTCCATGGATAGCATTACACATGGAGCTGAGGAGAGGGCAGGAAAGCAAAAAGAGGAGTCCTGAGTGTGCCGACGACTGAGAGGTGGCAGAGGGAGTAGACGGTGGTCACGTGGTCCATAGGCTAGAGGGGCCCAGCTAGCTTGCAGTGGGTGGGAGTGCAGCTGGTGGGTCAGGCAGCGGGTGTGGAGGGGGTCAGGATGATGGGTCGCCATGCCTGGGGTTGGTGAACGGGCCATGGTGCGACCGGGTGCGGTGACCAGGAGATGGGTGTCTCTGAGGATAGATGGGGTGGTCAGGTTAGGTGGATGTGCGTTGTCAGAGCAAGGCTTCTCAGAGAAGGGGTGGTAGCAGGTGGGAACCTGGAGGGTAGGGGACTAACAGGTGGGGGAGAGGGCTCCAGTGAATGTAAGATCAAGGACAATTTCATCAGACAGGACCCCCATCAGGTGAGCTTGAGGTGGTGTATTGGAAGCCAATCAGGTCAAGGAGTGTGAGTTGGGATGCAGGCAATTGGGGCCCTAGACACAGAGCAAGAGAGAGTAAGAGTGTGTGAGAGAGAGATGGGAGGGGATAGGGAGAAGGGAGAAGAGGGAAGGGGAAAGGGAGAGGGAGAAAGGTATTGTGTGGTGTCTGGGCAAGGTCTGAAAGGGGTCGTGAGTTGCACTGGCACAGAGGCTTAACAATCACTACCTTGATCAGACCAGAGGTAAAGACTTATGTTTTTACCTTATGTTTGTGGCTGGTGCGGTACAGGGTGGGGCTGGAAGAATGAAAAATAAAGAAAAAGAAAAGGAGAAAAAGTAAAGAGAGGTCTACTCACATCTATTGTTGAGAGAACTCACCAGAAACCCAAAACTGGAAAACATGGTGAGGTTGACTAGGTTCTGAGACTGGAACTTTACCTTTTTGCAAAACTCTGCCCTGTTCAGTTTCTTCTTCTCAAGGTGAATATAATCTCTACTTTTGCATACACTTTTAAAATAGCCAATAAAGCACATAAGGACTACATTACAGGGGTTGCTTCCTGATTACACATACACACAAAATAAAACTAGCGAATGCCTAATTCTGTGGGACACTCATTGTTCATCTTGACTGGATTTACAAGGTAATTTCAAAATTATAACCCTCAGATGATGTTGGATATGTAATGCTATTGGTAAAGAGTAATTATGAAAACTCATTCATTCCATTCTTCATTCATAAATCATTTCGACTGCATTATGTGAACTAAGAAATATACCATGTTCAGGAGATTCATCAGGGATCCAAACACATTGGTTCACTATAGATAAAAGGATGGAATTATCTGAAATAAATTTGGAAATAAAAATAAATAAGAGATTAATAAATATGAACATTTTAAACATTCCTAATGTGACAAAAGTAAAACAGATTATTCATGAAAAAGAAATATGAGAATAAATATTCATTAAAATTTAGAACTATTAATGTTTGTTTTCATATTTATACATTAAAATGTATGTTTATAGTCTAGAGAAAATTAGATTTCTGTGAATAAAAGCTCAAGGAATTTCTGTACTTGACATTATCTGTGTATTATTTATTTAGGTGAAATTCATATAACATAAATGTATTAGTCAGGGCACAATTACTTGGCCGAGATGACACATTAGCCTAACTATCACAATAAATTTAACCATTTTAAAAGTACATCAGTGACATTTAGTACATGCACAATGTTGTGCATCAGCTTTATCAGAACACTTTTATTCAGAACATTTTTATCTCCTCCAAAGTAGACCATGAAAGGAGTTACTCCACATTTCTTACTACCCTAAATCTCTGTCAACCAATAATCTTCTTCCTGTCTTTATGGATTTGCCTCTTCTGGATATTGTATATAAATGAATCATTTAAAATGTGAACTTTTGTATCTGGCTTCTTTTACTTAGCATGTGTTCAAGATTTTTCAATGTCATAGGTTGTATCATTACTTCATTCTTTTTTTATTGCTGAACCAAATTCCAATGTATGGATAAAATACATTTTGGTTATCACTCATTAGGTAATAGATATTTTGTTTGTTTCCAGCTGTTCGTACTATTAAATTATGCTTGTATGTATATTTGTGCACAATTACTTGAATATTTCTCTTCAATTTTTGAAGTTATATATCAAGGTAGAGAATTGCTGGATCATCATATAATTCTGTGTATAACTTATTGAGGAATGCCCAAATATTTTCCACAGTGGTTGCACCATTGTACATACCCACAAGCAGTGTACAAGGATTCCAATTTCTCCACATCCTCACCAACAGTTATTTTAGATTTTCACAAATAGTATAATACTTCTGGGGGTGTGAAGTGGTGTCTCTTTTGTGGTGTTGATTTGTTTATCTCTAAAGCAACAGACTATGTGGTGGTTGGTCAATTGCATATACTCCTTAAATAAATGTCTATTTAGTACTTTGCCCATTTTTAGATTATTTGACTTTTGCCTCTTGTATTTAGCTCTATAATGACATTATTTTGTAAATATTTTAAGGTAAGGATCAAAACTCATGCTTTGCATGTGCATATACATTTTATCTGCAACCATTTTGTGAATTCACAAGTCTTTCCTGAGTGCAAGATCTTCTTGCAAAGTATGATGAAAATTAATGTTATGGGTTTATTTATGGAGTATGAATTCTACTTCATTGTTTTATATATTTACCTTTATGCCAGTATCACACTATTTTAATTACTGTAAATTTGTATTATGATTTGAAATAGAGAATTATTTATCCCCCCATTATGTTCTTCTTTTTTCAATAAATTTTAACTCTTCAGGGTCTCTTATAATTCTAAGATTATAAGGTTCAACTTTTACACTTCTTTTTAAAAGATGGCCTTATGTTTTTGAAAGGTATTTCACTGTATCTCGAAATCAATTGGAGAGTATTGCCACCTTAGCTATATTATATCTCCCTTTATGTTAAATCAGATGTCTTTCCATTTACTTAGGTCCTCTTTAATTTCTTTCTGCAACATTTTTTTCATATCACTATACATATCTTCCACAGCTTGGTTTAATTTATTCCTAGCAACTTTATATTTTTTGATGCCACTGTAAATCAATTTTTCTTAATTTTGTTTTTGGAGTCTCACAATTTGCAAGCAGAAATACAACTGCTTTATGTATGCTAATCTTTTACCCTGCAACTTTACTGCATTTATTTATTAGTTCTAATATTTAGTGTGTGTGTGTTCGTGCATGAGAGTCAGTGGAATTGTGTGTGGATGCAATAGGATTTTCTATATATAGGATCATATCATCTCAGAATAGAGATAATTTTACTTCTTCTTTTCCAATTTGCATGACTTTTATTTACTTTTATAGCCAAACTGCTCTGGCAAGAATAACCAGTACAATGTTTAATAGCAGAAAGTGAAAGCAAGCATCCTTCAATTCCTAGTCTGTTGATTGTTTTTATCATGAAATTATGTTGGGTTTCATCAAAAGCTTTTTCTGCATTAAATTAGATGACCTTATTTTTTTTCAATCTACTAGCATGGCATATTGTATTGGTTGATTTCTTCATGTTGACACATCCCTTGAATTCTTAAGTCTTATTTCTGTTTATGACATGATCATTATTTGTCCATGAAATGTATGTAATTATTAATGACATTTTAGAGTTGAATTTATACTATACATATACATTCACATAAATAAATAATGAAATTTGGGGATGTTGGAATTATGGTGATGAATATAGGGCAAGATTTCAGCTACCAACTCTAAAATATCATTAAAATATCAGATTGTTCAAATAGATTTTCTTCCAAATCCCTTCATTCTCTATCTACTGAGCCTCCTAATCCTATGAGGATTGTGAGAAATGACAATGACATGAATATGCATATACTTCTGATATTTTTTGATGCAGGGGATTTTTATGACTATAGTTGCATAATTGGAGACATTGATCCTTTCCAACTGAACAATATCTTGATTTGATCAATCCCATAATAAAATATATTCTTATATTTTATTGCAAATCCTTTGATATGCAAATCCTTTGGGAGAGAAATCCAGAAATCACTGTTGAAGGAGTTACACGGTTAGACACCACATGGAAGAACCAAAATGATTTAGGACAAGTGTATCCACAAGGTCAGGTTCATGATAGATCAGAAAGGGAGTGGGAGTCCAGAAAAAGTGGATGGATGTTGGAGAACCAATGCTAGTGCAAAAACCAAGAATAATTGTATCTGAGAAATTCCAGACTGATTTTTCAGGTGATAGAGTTCCAATCCTAGATGTGACATTGATTGGTGTCCCTATGTTTTGGAATGAAGAACAGAATTGAAAGAATCTGAATATCATGGGCTAATTAATACAATTCAGTGGGTTATATAATCTTATCTGTACAATGTGGGTATTCATATCATCTTTTGAGTGAGAGAAGCCAATATCTTAGAGCTTTGGCCTTGGAAGATGAAAGTCCTCTCCCTCTTTCTCTTAGAACACAACTTACGTTTCTGTTTATTGCCCCCAAGTTATTCCCAGGTGAAGGGTTTGGCATTCCTGACTGTTGGGTCTGGAAATTGTGTTCAAGACTTGAGGCTGAAAGCTTCTTTCTCCATTTACAGCACTGCTTACCACTGCTTGGCTGGCTGTGATTGAAAATCCAGAGGAAGACATTTGTCAGCTGAGCTATTAACAATGAAACCAGGGATGAGTAAGAAATTCTACATTAACTGAAATTGAGTCTCTCTTATGAGTTAATGGTAAGCTTTCTCCTATTGGCATGGACATTCCAAGTGCATTCAGGAGGTATTCAAGAATCTGATCTTCAATTAAGTTTATACAGGACTTGAGAATATTTATATGTTAGGGACTCATCAATAAGTAATCTCCTTCCAACCATTACAATAGATTTTCCCAGTCTCCATTAAGGCTGTGTCTTCTCTTGAGATGATTTACTTTTCTCACCAAACCCATGACTACATTGGAGAACTAATGTATGCAAGGATCATCTTAGTACCTGAAATTTGCTTAAGCATGTAGTGAACAGAGGTGGTAGGGATGAGTAAGAATAAAAGTTTACAGTTAGTAGGGAGGTTGAGTTTTCAGCAAGTGCATTCAATCAATCCAATTTTTTGATAAATCAATTTGTTGATACATATTAATGAAACAAAAAACCATCCTAAGTGTACAATCAATGGTATTTGGTATAGTCACGTAGTTGTCCATTTGTCACTTCAATCATTATTAGAGCATTTTCATTATTCCAATAATACTAAAAACAAACAAAAAACTCATTACCTCTCAATCTCTGTGTACTTTCCATGTCATACATAATTACTAATCTGTTTCCATCTAATTTATTTGTGTTTATATTTTGTAAAAACAGTCTTATATATGCCACATTATGCATATCCATATTTTACATGAGGTTTCACTGTTATATAGTCCCATGCTACATTTTTAACTTTCCTTCTAGTAATATACATGTCCTTAGACTTTCCCTTTCAACCACTGTCATACCCATATAATAGCTGTACTAGTTCCAAACACTATGATGTATTTCACCATTTCTATCCATTTCCAAAGATTTACAAACAACTTTTATACCAATTCTGCACATGATAACCCTTAACTTTCCATTCTCTATCCTCATTCTATTTTCTGGTGACCTATACTCTAATTATTAACTCCATATGTTTATGCAATATTTGTTCATAATATCACAATTATACAGGGTTTGTACTTTTGTGTCTGGCTTACTTCTCTCAACATAATGTCTTCCAGTTTCATCCATGTTGTAATATGCTTCACGATTTCATTTCTTCTTGCTGATATATAATATCCCATCATGTGTAGACACCACAATTTGCTTATCCATTCATAGGTTGATGGACACCTGGATTGTTTCCATCTTTTGGTAATTGTGAATAATGCTACTATAAACGTTGATGTAGAGATGTCTGTTCATGTTACTGCTCTCAGTTCTCCTGGGTGTATACCTAGTAGTGCTACTGGAGGTCACATCACTAGTCTATTTTCAACTTCCTTAGGGGCTGCCAAAGAGTCCTCCACAGTGGCTATATCATTCTACAGTCCCACCAACAATAAGTAAGTGTTTCTATCTCTCCACATCCTCACCAACACCTGTAGTTTTCCAACTTTTTAATAGTGGCAATTCTAATAGCTGTGAAATAATAAATCATTTGATTTGCATTTTCTTAATGAACACTTTTTTCATCTGTCTTTTCATCATTTGTATTTCTTTTATAGGCAAATGTCTATTCAAGTCTTGTGCCCATTTTTTAATCAGGTAGTTTGCCTTTTTGTTGTTGAATTTTACTATCTCTTTATATATCATGGATATTAAACTCTTATTGGATATGTAATTTCCAAATATTTTCTCCAATTAAGGCAGCTGCCTTTTCACTCTTTTGATGACTTCCTTTTAGGTACAAAAGGGTTTAATTCTAAGGAGGTCCCATTTATCTATTTTTTTCTTTTTTTGTTCATGCATTGGGGGTAAGGTTTAAGAAAATGA
Organism: Cabassous unicinctus; assembly: GCA_029593785.1. Taxonomy (NCBI): domain Eukaryota; kingdom Metazoa; phylum Chordata; class Mammalia; order Cingulata; family Chlamyphoridae; genus Cabassous; species Cabassous unicinctus. The sequence goes on along the minus strand of JAQZBX010046732.1, from coordinate 2,288 downwards.
AGTCAACCCCAAGGTCTTGAAAACATTTTCCTATATTTTCCTCATGGAGTTTTATGGTTGTCACTATTATATTTAGGTCCTTGATCCATTTTGAGATAATTTTTGTACAAGGTGTTAGATAGGGTTAATATTTATTTCATTTGGGAATGGATATCCAATTCTCCCAGCATCATTTTTTGAATAGACTGTTTTGGCCTAACTAGGAAGTCTTGACAGCCTTGTAAGTAATCAGTTGATTGCAGATGTGAGGGTCTATTTCTGAGGTCTCAGTTTGGTTCCATTGGTCAATCTGCCTGTCTTTATGTCAGTACCATATTGCTTTTTGTTTTGTTTTACCACTGTGGCTGAGTAGGATATGCTTTAAAGTCTGGAAGTGATAGTCCTCTAACTTTCCTCTTTTTTTAAAAGACATTTTCAGCTATTTGGGGCACCTTATCTTTCCAAAAAATATGATAATTGACTTTTCCATTTCTGTATAAAAAAAAAAAGCTGTTGGGATTTTTATTGGGATTTTGTTGAATCTCTAAATCAGTTTGGGTAGAATTGACATCGTAAACATATTTAGTATTCCAGTCCACAAACACAGAATATCCTTCCATTTATTTGTATTCTTCCCTTTCTTCAAGCAATGTTTTATAATTTTCTGAATACAGGTTGTTTTTGTTCTTGGTTAAGTTTATCCCTAAATATTTGATTCTTTTAGTTGCTATTACATATGGAATTTTTATATTTCCTCCTAAGATTGCTCAACAATGTGTATAGAAATTCTTTTGATTTTGGCATATTGATTTTGGATCCCACCACTTTGCTGAACTCATCTATTCATTCTAGTAGCTTTGTTGTGGATTTTTCAGGATTTTTTAGGTATAGGATCATATCATCAGTGAAGAGTGAAAGTTTTACTTCTTCCTTTCCTATTTCGGTGCCTTTTATTTCTTTGTCTAGCCTAATTGCTATAGCTAGAATTTGTAGCTCAATATTGAATAAGAGTGGTGTGAGTGGGCATCCTTATCTTGTTCCTGATCTCAGTGGCAAATCATTCAGTTTTTCATCATTGAGTACAATGCTAGTTGTAGGTTTTTCGCATATACACTTTACTATATAGAGAAAACTTCCTTTTAGTCCTATCTTTTGGAGTGTTTCCATGAAGAAAGACTAGTATATTTTGTCAAATGCTTTTTCTGCATCAACCGATAGGATCATGTGATTATTCTTCAATTTATCAATGTGGTATATTACAATATTTGATTTCCCTGTGTTGAAGCAGTGCTGCATATCTGGGATAAAACTCACTTGATTATGGTCTGTAGTTCTTTTAATGTGATGTTGGATTCGGTTTGCAAGTACTTTGTTGAGGCTTTTTGTGTGTATACTCATTAGGGATATTGGTCAATAATTTTATTTTTTCAAAGTATCTTTATCTGATTTTGGTATTAGGGTGATGGCTTCAAAAATGAGTTTGGTAGCATTCTTTCCTGTACAAATTTTTAGAAGCACTTAAGCAAGATTGGTATTAGATTATCTTTGAATGATTGGTGTATTCACCTGTGAAGCCATCTTGTCCTAGGCGTCTCATGTTTGGGATTGTTTTGATGACTGTTTCAATCTCTTCACATGTGATTGGTTTGTTGGGGTCTTCTATTTCTTCTAGGTCAGTGAAGGAGGTTCATGTGTTTCTAGGAATTTGCCCATTTCATCTACATTATCTTGATTTTTGGTGTACAGTTGTTCATACTGTCCTCTTATGAGGTCTCTTATTTCTGCAGGGTCAGTGGTAATGCCCCCCTTTTATTTCTGATTTTATTTGTTTGCACCTTCTCTCTTTTTTCTTTGTCAATCTAGCTAAGGGTTTGTTGATTTTGCTGATATTCTCAAATAATTAAATTTTCATCGTATTGATTCTCTCTACTGCTTTTTACTCTTGATTTCATTTATTTCTCCTCTGAACTTTACTATTTCTTTCCTTTGACTTAGTTTGGGATTAGTTTCCTATTCATTTTCTAGTTCCTCCATGTGTTCAGTTATATCTTCAATTTTTGCTCTTTTTTCTTTTTTAATGTAAGGATTGAGGGCTATAAATTTCCCTCTCAGCACTGCCTTTTTGATATCCCATAGGTTTTGATATGCTGTGTTCTCATTTTCATTCATCTCAAGATATTTACTGAATTGTCTAGCAATTTCTGCTTTGACCCACTGATTATTTAAGTGTGTTGTTTAATCTCCATATACTTATGAATTTCCTTTTTTCCATCCATTATTGTTTTTCATTCCATTATGACAAGATAAAG